>CM061038.1:32145724-32244950 GCA_030763125.1 Hippophae gyantsensis
TACAAAGACTTATTTGTTTTTAATGGAATAATTAAACCAAATGCAAGGTAGGCTATTTATAGTCTTCATCATGCAATCTACACCACACAAATATAAAATTAAGAAATAATCGTAACCACACAAATCTTATCTACACATTTCTCTTTTCTACAACCTTCGACCACTTCATTTATTTCTAGAACCTTCAATCACTTTATTTATTTCTACAACCTTCAACCATTTTATTTATTTTTACAACCTTCAACCACTTTATTTATTTTTGTACATCTTTAATTATTATATTGGTGTTGATTTTCAACAAAATACAATTTATTCATAATCAATTATATAAAAATCACTTATCTCTACTTTATTTATATTGAATTAGATAAAGTAAATTTTAATTTGTAGTCAATTTTAACCTGTCCTTAGCGTTAATAATGATTACTTAACATATTAAAATTCGAGAGACATGAAAAGAAATTAGTATACTATTTTGTGCTACTTTGGAGAGAGTGAAAATTTTAATTATTATAATATTTTATTTTTACGAAATATACACTTTATACAATTTTTGTATTATTCTGTTATATTATTTTACAAATTTATGAGGAGGCAACTTACCTGCATGACATAATTTTATTACTGGTAATTTTAATTTAAAATAATTTCATTTTAGATTGGTTTTTCTCTTTTTATTTCAGTGAAAACAAACTGAATGATGTTACTAAAGTAACATATCATAATTTTAAATTATATATTATTCTTCCCAATTTAGTCCCAGATAATTATTGATTTCATTTTAATCTCTTTTAGATAACTACTAAATGAATAAAAAAATTCAAATAAATCAAATCAATTTTTAATTTAAAATTTATATTAATAAAAATAACAATAATTATTATATCCAACTTATATATATTTATTATTAAAAAAAGGTTTATTACTCGACCAATCGGATGTTTTAATTAAAACCATTTAAATTCATCCAATATTAAATTAAAATATATTTAATATTATTAAGTGTATTTTTATTATTATAATAAATTTTTAGGTGTATTATTTTATACAAATTTTTAAAATATATATATATATATTTATATATAATGTTCTTAATGTGTTATCTATTTTATCTAGTGTGATTAAGTTATTCCATTTAGATATGTGCATTATTTTAAATCAGAGATAAATGCATTCACGTATTTTAATTATTTTAGTTAGAATAATTTATTTTTTTGTTATTTTTATATCAATTTAATTATTTTGTTATAAAAAAGTGATAGTAAAAATAAAAATAATTAAATTTTAAAATATTTTTAATTTTATTTTATTTTATGTCAATTTTATAGTAATTATTACTATTGTTAAATATAATATCTAAAAGTGATATTTTAATAATAATAAGAAAATATGAGAAAAATAAAAAGAAAAGGGAAAAAATTATTATTTTGTTCTTATGCTGTTATTTTTTAAACATAAAAATATTAAACGAATATAAAATTACTAATAAAGAAATTAAACTACAAAAAGACTTTATCACCCACCCACCCACCCATTAAATAAATGTCAATTTTTATTCTCGTTTTCTTAACGATAATTGTTGAAATTACATGTTGTAATAAAAAGAAACAGTTGAAACATTTATTTAGCTATTATTGTTATGTAAAAAAATTTAACTTATTATTTTTGATATTTTTTATTTTAATTAAATACTTATATTTATATTATTAAAATATCATTTTATTAGTTATATTGATCAAAAATTGGTAAATTTAATTGAAAAATTTAAGTACTTGTTGACTACACATGAAATTATAAATTTATTATCTAATTTATGTTACCGTTATAACTTCATACAAAACATATGACTTAAATATTCTAATATAACTGGATAATTTTTTTTCACTATATTTTATTGAAATATATTTTAATAATAAAATTTATAAATAAAAATAAATAATAATAATAATAATAATAATAATAATAATAATTTTAAATTGAAAAGTTTTATGTAACATTATTAATTAAATAAATATACATATCATACATGATTTTTTAATAATTTTAATTATAGAAAAGAAAACACGACAAACAAACTAAATTGAAACATTTATTATATTTCAGTTTATATTCGGTTGACACAGAGTAGTTTCTTTTATATTCTGGGTTTGCAAGAGTAGAAGAAAAATCAGACCGGATCAAACCCTGCCTACTCTTATATATGTGTATTTGTATGCAATTTGGACTAATATTTTCCTTCTCTTTTTTCCATGAAAGTATGAATTAATTTTGGAGTTTTCATAACAGACCTCAAATATTCTGATTCTGAGAAGAAAGTTGAATACAAAGCTAAGAATGATGAACATGCACGCAAGAATCAAATGATTGATCTTGAAAGAGGCCTAACAACAAAAAATGTGGAGATTAAAGGTAATAACAATGTAAATCTAGCAAATATATGCAAATTATCATTCTTCGTTCAAGCGACGGATTTATAATTTATATCCAAGGAGGTACCATACATATAATGGAGAATATTATTAGTTACTTTTCCTTTATTACTTATTATTAATTAAAAATGTATTATATGTATCTTATTTTAATAAAAATATGTCCAAAATATTAAGTTTTGTTGGTATATTAAATATTAAAAGTTTAAAATTTAAAATTTAGATGAGACAATTCTATTTTTTGTATATAATTTATCTATAATTTTATAAATATTACACCTAAAAATTTATTTTTTGAAAATTAAGGTGGGATAGTGCCCCTCTTTACTACCACTAGTGGTGGATTTAGAATTTATATTCATAAGTGGTGCCATAGATTTAGAAAAATAATATTTGTTATTTTTTTGTTATTATATTTTTTTAATTGAAAAAAGATTTTTTGTGTATTTTATTTTAATATAAATATAATCAAATTATTGAAAGTTTTTGAAATATTAAATATTAAAAGTATAAAATTTAAAATTCAAGTAGAGCACAATTCTATTTTATGTATATAATTTATCTATAATTTCATAAATATTATACCTAAATTTTATCTGTCGAGAATTGAGATGAAACCCTCCTCAAAGACACATATATCCAATCCTAACTACCATATACATTCATCTCTATCGAATAATCTAATCATAAGGCTTAACCCTTTTTCATTTCTAATTACAATTTGGATATATCTATTTAAACTTGTATACTCATGATATAATAAATAACATATATTGATGCGGATCTTCTAGATGAACAACCCTAGTAACCCACCAACTCAAAGGAATAGGAATGAATTATTTTCTAAAAACGTGTTGAAGATTATTAGATTAGAACCCTAAAGAAATAAGGTCCTTAAAATCTCAATCTTGATACGTCATAAAGGATAATCACTCCCTTTGATAAGTCAAATTCAAACATTCAATCAATAATACAAGAAGGCAAAACAAAAGCTTTTTGAAATATATTTTTCATTAATGATATTCGTTGTTCTAAATGATAAGGCTACTGTATTTTTTATACAACCCTTATGACAAAAACGCTAATTCAAACCAAGGATAAAACCTAGGTGCAATTCAACCATAACGGGCCTATTTAGTTGTGGATTGGGCCTAATTCATTATTAAAGAATAAAAGACTAAAATACTTATGATAAATAAAACATAAAAAAACCCACAATTCACTATAACAAAATTTGCTAAAGATAAAATTCAAAATTAACTAAACAAAAAAATTTGCTTCTTAAATTGTTCCTTACATCCGATTTGATATTCCAAATGTATCCCTTGTGTAAGATCTTGAAAATATTTGTAGGATCTTAAGAATATTGGTCAGCACTTGAGAACATAAACTTGATCAACACCTTGATCTTCATTATTCCCCTCCTATTCAAAAAGATTTATCCTTGAATCTTAGCTTTGTTAGTAGGTCAATTTGGTAATGCAGATTCAGGTATGAAGTTCATTTGATGATGCATGCCTTACAAAAGATGTAATCCATGGGGAATATCTTTAGGAAATAAGTTCTCATAGTCCTGCAATAAAGACACAAAAACATTAGGCAAAAATAAATTAAGATTGTTAGTAGAAAGACAAACATCCTTCTACATAAGTACAAGTACTTGTTGGCTTCCTATTATTGCATTTTTAATCTCATGTTTTTTAGCCAATGCACTCATTCTTTTATTTTTCTCTCCTATTTGCTCACTTTTCTCTCCTTTATGCATACCTTTCTCTCTTTTTTCTCACTTTTCTCTACATTTTTCCTCTCGACCTCACTTTCTCTCTTTTTATTTTTTTCTTGCTCACACTTTTGTTTTTCCCTCAACTTGCACTCTCTTGTTATCCTAATCTGGTCCTCATAAGCTTGCAAAGGTTTGAGAGGGGCTAATATAACTCTTCGGTTGTTCATTTCAAAAGAATAGTGATTTTTATACCTATCATGTGACACCCTCCTATTAAACTGTCACGATCGTCTAAGCAAAATGTGAGCAGTATACATTGGTGCCACATCACAAAGAACCTCATCCTTATACTTGCCAATTGAAAAAGAAACCCCAAGCTTGTTTTTTGACATTCACTTATCTACAATCATTCAACCATTATAGCTTGTATAATTTGGGATGCTTTTGTAATTTCAAATTCAACTTTTGTACCAACAAAATACTAACAACATTAATGTAGTTCCCATTATCAATAATAATCGTTCACATGGCATCTTGTGTAAAACATATGCTCACGTTGCTCCTCATCTCCTTCAATCTTGGGTTGTATATTTAGGACTTTCCTTATGACAAGTGAATCTCCATGCACAGGCTTCCACTTTAACATTAGAATTAGAACTTTTGATTTATCCATTTGTCTATGCAACCATAACTTTTTTTCCCATTTATAACTTGCTCTCTCTTCCTCATTGGAATCAGTTTCATTTTTGTCTAACCCATGTAATTTAGAGCCAAAAAAGGACTCTAAATCATCTAACCTTGTATTTAGCTTCTTAAATTGGTCATTAAAAGTCTTGAAGAGAAATTTTAAGTTAACCTCTAGTGGTTCTCTTCCTTCTTTACTCATGTTTTTAACCTATAGAATAAAATGAGTTAACTCAGATGGTCCTTCACGTGTTTACTGTCAAATTATATTATTATCACTCTCTTTTTTCACAATTTTGGCCTCTCTTTTATTTATTTATTTTTTTTACTATTTTGGCATCTTTTTTTATCACTATTTCAACCTATTATTTTTTCACTATGACCCCACTTTTTTTATCTCTCTTGACTTTGCCACTAAAATCTCAAGCTAACATTTTTTTTGTGTTATTAACAAAATCAAAGAATTCAATTAACCTCAAGAAGTAACTGGTTTATGAGTGACAATTTCAAAAATCAGAATTTAAAAACTTAATGACAAAGGATGGCAAAAAGAAAGTCCATATAGGACTCTAAAGACTCAAGAAAGATTCTTTTCAAGATCTTGAAAATCATAATTTTAAAAACTTAATTACAAAGAATGATAGAAAGAAAGTCCAAATAGAACTCTAAAAAAAGACTTGACCAAAATATAATTCCCATATTTTTTTTAAATCATACTTGGATAGCAAGTTTGATGATTTTTTAGAATAAAATAGATGAAACTAGAATAAAATAAAGGAAAACCAATTTAAAAAATAAAAAGAAAACAAGAATTAGATTCTTAAACAATCTATTAATTTATTCACCTTTGCTTCTTCTTTTTTAATTCTGTTGTTAATAGAAAATTCACAAAAACAAATTCGCAACCTTAATGAACGTGAACCGAAAACAATATAAAAAGGTACGAAAAAATTTCAGCCTCTCAGTAAGTGGTCTAAACGAAATGGAACAAAGCATGTCATATATTTTCTTATAAGAATTGAAACAAACTTCGATTTGATATATTATAATAATCGTTTCGATATCCGAGTCAAAAATTATAGTCGTTTAACGTTGCAATTCCAATTTAATAATTTTTTTTGAAACTATTAACAGTAACCCTCTTCTTTGTTTTTGAAGAGAAAAGATGGATTGAATACAATAATACAAAACAAAAAAAAGATATGAAAAATTCAAAGAAAACTACAAAAAAAAATCTAAATACGAAAACAATGAGAATGAAATTTAAAGAAAACACAATACTTAAAATGACGAATTTTTTTTATCAAGAACTCAAAGAAAATCACAAATCTAAAGAGGAAAACAAAATTGAAAGAAAATTAAAAGACTAGATGGATTTTGTTTTTGCTTTTCAAAATCAAAAATTGAAAACGAAGATAGATAAAGATAGATAACATGTTTTTAACAACGAAAAGTCTGATAAAAAATGATGCGGACCCTCTAGGCGAACAACCATAAGAACCATGAACTTAAAAGGATAAGTATGATTGATTTGCTAAGAACGTGTTGAAGATGATCAGAATAGAACCATAAGGAAACAAAATCCTTAAAACCACAATCTTGAGACGCCACAAAGGATGATCACTCTTTTTGATAAGTTGAATTCAAGCATTTAATCAAAAACAAAAGAAAGCAAAGCAAATACTTTTTGAAATATACTTTTCATTAATGATATTCGTTATTCTAAATAACAAGGTTGCAACATTTTTTATACAACCCTTATGACAAAAATGTCAATTCAAACCAAGGATAAACCCTAGGCACAATTCAGCCCTAATGAGCTTATTTAGTTGTGGATTGGACCTAATACATTCTTAAAGAGTAAAAAAGTAAAAATCTTATGATAAATAAAACATAAAAAAATCACACAATTTACTAAAACAAAAATTGCTAAACATAAAAGGCTCAAAATTAACTAAACAAAAAAATTACTTCTTAAATTATTCCTTGCATATTGAGAATATTTGTCATCACTTGGAAATATCAACTTAATCAACACTTCGATCTTCGTTAAATATATAGTTACAAATGTGTACTTGATAACACAAATATATCATAATTAAAAATTTAATAACATACCTCACAAACTCGACTTTATATTGAAAAATTATATAAAATAACACTCCTAACCTATTGAACCGTATTGAAAGAGTGTCGTATTTAATGTAAAATGTTTCGATTAAACTATTTTTAATACTAAAAAATATTTTACTTAAATATTAGTGGCTATGAAAAGGTGTTATATGAACGTTGATTTCCCTTTTTTGATTTGAATTTTGTGTTGAGAAATATTGTTAGCAAAGTTTGAACTCAAATTATATATATTTTGATGCACTACTAGACAAGAAATATAAAACTTTAACAAATTTGTTTGAGTTTGCAGGGAGATCAATATCAATTATTTGGAAATTCATAAAGAAAGGTGGGTTTACCTGGCCTTAATTACAACTTTTCTAATATAACAAATTAAAATAAATTAATTATTTTTGGTTTTAACAATTAATGAAATCTTTCAGTTATTTAGTTATTTACATAGTTACACTTTTAACTCTTCTAAAAATTTATATATTTAAAAAAATATATATGTTTTTTATGTTATACAAAAAAACAATATAAGTGTATGAAACGAAGAAAGTTAAAAATGAAACTATATTCTTGAAAAATGGTTAGGTATGCAATTAAACCTTAATAATGTTTGATTTTAATTAAAGCAGTTCCATCAATGAAGAAACTTTTGGAACTTCAAAACAAGCAGAGAAAAGTTGTAGAGATCACTAAATTTCTTGTTGAAAGAGATCTATCATGGAAGCAATCTAGTCAACCTAAAAGAACATCTGATTCAAGAGGAGTGATTGGTTTTGAGTCAACTCAATCTATCCCTATCAGTAGTGGTAGTACTGGTAAAGTTGAGACTGATGAGACCTCAGAAATAAATGAAGATACAATTCATGAGATTCCACTAATAGCAGCTGCAAAAAATGGGATATCAGAAATAGTTGAAGTAATAATTAAAAAGTACCCACAAGCCACTGAATACACCAACAAACGTTGTGAGAACTTATGTCATTCAGTAGCAAGACATCGTAAGACAAAACTTCTAGAAATGCTTCTATCACAAAATTATTCAAAGGGAACAGTACCCATAACAAGGCTCAATAATATGATCACCGAAAATGGTGAAACTTTGTGGCATAAAGCAGCCTATAAAGGTCGATTTTCCTCTGTTAGAAGGCCAGGAGATGCTCTTTTCTTACAGTCTGAGATTCAATGGTTTAAGGTATATATTTATTTAATTACGGTAGTTTTACAAATTTTTACACTCCATTATTTTAATAGTTAAGATTTAAACGACTAATTTTCTCTCAGCACCTCCTTTTAAATCACTAACTTTGAGATAAAAGAGTTTAAAATATTGTATAAAAAGTTGGGATCATTGATAATAAGGTGAGTTTCATAGAAACGAAAGTCCCACTACTATAAGTTGTTTATTTAAGTGTGTATTTAAAATCAACTTTATTTTTCATCATACTTAAAACAGATTTATTGTGTAAAGAGAGTGAAACTGACTTTAATTTAAAGTCAGTTTTACCTTAAAATTGACATTAAGGCGACTTAAAAGAAAAGAAATTGTTTATTTAAATACATGCATGCATGTGCATATCAGTTAAAACGTGGAACTAACAAGTTATTTTTTTTTTGTTGTTTTAGGTTAAACCATCATGAAATATCCGTTGACAAGTAGGATCCATAGAAAATTATGCATCGTTTTCACGTGTCAACGAAAGCATAACACATTTTGTGTGAATAATAAACTAATTTTCCTTGTATGCAACTACACGAGTAATTATGAAAATTTGGTATATCAAATATATTGACTTTAAATTTAGATTGTTATGTTTATGATTGAATATCATAACAAACACATGATTATTACATTATTTATGTACAGCAAGTGCGAAAACTGCTACCAGATCATTTGGAAAGGAACCAAAATGAGATAAACCTAACAGCAGAGCAATTGTTCACTAGAGAACACAAAAAGGTGGTAGAAAATGGGCAAAAATGGCTAAGTCGAACAACCGAAGCATGTAGTATAGTTGCAGTTCTAATAGCTACAGTGGCTTATACTTGTGCTTACACAGTACCAGGAGGTACTGATCATAGAACTGGAAAGCCTGTGCTTCTTCAAAAGACAGCTTTCACCATCTTTACATTAGCAGATACAGTATCACTCTTCTTTGCTCTAACTTCAGTGGTTTTCTTCCTTTCAATTCTAACCTCTAAAATGCAAGAGCAAGAGTTTTGGTTGAGTTTACCATTGAAACTTGTTTGTGGGTTTACTGCACTCTTCTTTGCTGTCACATCTATGATGGTTGCTTTTGCATCTACTCTTGTGCTTACCATTAAGCATAGGCTACAGTGGGCTACAATTCCTGTATATATAATTGCTGCTTTACCTGTTACTGTTTTTCTTGTTCTTCAATTTCCTCTTTATCTTAATATTGCTTGGTTTAGTATTAAGGACTTGCTTTGGTCTTTAAATTCTTTCCTTCCTTGTGTTAATAAGTCTCCAACTACAGATAAGGATGATTGATTTGCTTAGTATATTGGACTATGAATTATATACTTCGTTTTGGAACATATGCTCTCTAATTTATATATAAAAGAATTTTGTAATTTATTTTTGGGTAACAATATGTATTTATATTACATAAATAATAAATAATATATTGAGTTTTTTAGTTATGTTAAGTATCTTTGTCCCACATCGACTAGGAATAAAGCAGCAAAACTGCTTATAAGCTTGGGCAACCCTTAACTTAATGAGATCTTATTGGGTTGAGTTAGGCCTGAGTTTCTAATATGGTATCAGAGCTGGGCCTAGTCTCTATGTGCTTGGACCTAATTGGGCTCTACCACAGTCTCACCGTGGCGCTAATGTCCACCTTTGTCCGCCGTGTGGAGGGGCTGTTAAGTATCCTTGTCCCACATCGACTAGGAATAAAGCAGCAAAGCTGCTTATAAGCTTATGCAACCCTTAACTTAATGAGATCTTATTGGGTTGAGTTAGGCTTGAGTTTCTAACAAGTTATTTTCATTTATTCATATAATTATTGTTAATATATGTAACAAATTGATTGTTACTTATGAGTGTTACACTCACAGAAGACATAGTACAAGAACATACACTTCAGTAATTCCCAATTTCTCTTGGATTTTTTTATTGTATTGGTAATGTATGGCATTTTCTATTGGAATTGTAACTATGTCTAGGTGATTCAGGGCGTACCTTGTGTGTGTTTTTACGTCTATTTTGATGCCTTATGCTTGGATGACTTCTCCTAATTACAAGTAGATGAAACAAATGAGCTAGACTAAGTAAGGAATCAATCTAATTCACCAAGTATTGTTATAAATTGGCAAACGTGAAAGTGAAAACCGGGAATAAATTTAGATCGTATAATTAAATAATAATAGGTTAAGGTAAAATAATAGATAATAAAAATATAAGTGCCATATAAAGATTTAAGTAGTTAGATCTTTCAACTTAAAAAGCCTATTCTATTAGCGACATCATATCGAGGAAAATCAACTAATAATCAAATGAAGAGTACAAATATCAATATCCATAAAACCACTCAAAACCAAGCTCCAGATATAAGCAAATCTCTCTCAACAAAAATAGTAATACAAAACAAGAATACAACAACAAATTTTGAAAAAAAAGAAGATCCAAATTGCATAACAATAGCAGATGAATAAAAGAGAGCAAAAATGACCAAATTGTGGCTTCATATTTTTTGTATGATGATCTCTAAGTTGGATAGAATGCCAATTTATATAAGTTATTTACTTGATTAAAAAATATATTACTTTAAAAGAATTATTACTTGACCATGAGTATATTACTTGACTAATAATCATTGTATTAATTTTCAAATCCTAATAATGATTTGAATCTTTAATAAGAAAACCAAATAAATAATATCGAATCTTATAAGCAAACAACACATTCTATATCTATAATATTACTAGAAGAATACTTCCAATTATACTAGGATATTTTAAAGCCAACTAAAAATTAAATCTCCACCTTGGCTCCAAATAGAGCCAAGTTCTTTAAAAAAGAATCCTTCAAAATGAGGAAGTGAATTTCGAAGTGAAAATGAGGAATCAATTTGAATTGTATAAATAAATAATAATGAGTTAAGGTAAAATTGTGAAATTGGTCCAAAACAAATTTAGGCCAAAAACTTATATATTAAACCCTTACCTTATTATATATATATATGTATGTATATATGTTGTTCCTGCGAGAAGTATCTGAACAAAAGAAAACAGAGAAGAGAGAGTTGTGTGAGATAGAGAAGCAAAAAAAAAAAAACTACCCGACTGTCAAACTCCATTTTCAGCTAAGGAATCTCCCATTTTTCTTCTCAAATTTTGTAGAAATATTTTGTTGGTGTATTTGAGTTTTTTGGTATATTTTGTGAAACTCTCTAAAGATTTATGTTTGTATCTCCATTTGTAGTGGATTTTTCTCGGTGTGCCGTCGTTAGTGGAGTAGACTTTTTACATTGAAAGGTTGAACCACTTAAAATCATTGTGTGTCATTTATTTTTCTCATTACTTATTATTTTACTATTATCCATAATTATATATTTGTGCAACCAAATTGGACCCAAAATTTGCTTCTACTAGAGCTAATTTATAACAAATTGGTATCAGAGCCATTGGGTTATTATGTTATTTATTGGAACTGATCAAATTTGCTTTTTTGGATTTATTTTGAGCTTCTAGTTATCTGATTGGTTTCAATTTTCTAGGTTGTGGTTTTGTTTATTTAATATTGGGTTTTTTGTCATGGTGGAAAAATACCAAATTGAGAAATTCAATGGTAGGAATGATTTTAGTCTCTGGCGAATAAAGATGCGGGTCGTATTTGTTAAAGAAGGGCTCATTATGACACTTGAAGGCAAAGATAAATTGTTAGAAAAATTATCTGGTAAAGAAAAAGATGCATTGATGGAAAATTCTCTCAATTCAATTCAGCTATCCTTATCTGATGATGTACTACGTGAGGTTGGTGATGAGGAATCTTCCGCTGGGTTATGGCTAAAATTGTAGAATTTGTATATGACCAAGTCTTTGAAAATTTGGTTATATTTGAAATAGCGTTTGTATACATTTAGAATTTCAGAAGGTACATCTTTACACGATCACCATGATGAATGTACTAAAATTATTTGTGATCTAAAAAATGGAGGTGTTAAGATTGATGATGAGGATCAGGCCTTAGTTCTATTATATTTTTTACCTAATTAATTTGAACATTTTGTTGATACCATGCTATATGGGTGAGACACTATTTCTTTGGAGGATGTCAAAGCATATTTGAATTCCAGAGAGTTGAAGAAAAATGTGTCTACTAGCAACAATGATAATAGGTGTGGTTTATTTGTCAGAGTTAGTAAAGGTGCTCTCATTGTTATTAAAGGAAAATTGTCGCGTGGCCTCTATATGCTTCAAGGTAGCACTACTTTTGGAAGTGTTTTAGTTTCGTACTTATTAGATCAAGATTTACATACTACTCGATTGTGACATAAATGGTTAGGGTATATGAGTAAGGTAGGGATGTTAATTTTGAGTAAGCAGAATTTTCTTGGTGGTCAAAAAATTGGGAAGCTTGATTTCTGTGAGCATTATGTCTATATGAAGCATCGTAGGGTTAAGTTCAGTACAACCATCCATAAAATGAAAGGTATTGTTGATTATATTCATTCAAATCATTGGGGTCCTTCTCGTATTGTGTTTGAGGGTGGTGCCCGATATATGTTGACTTTTATCTGTAGATGAGATAAATGATTCTACTCATGATGTAGTGGATGAGAAACATGAGCAACCATATAGTATTGCTAAGGGTAAAGGAATAAGAGAGATTTGATGCCCTCAGAGTTACGTAGATGCAGACTTAGTTTCTTTTTCATTATCTATGGCAGAGTCTATTGAGGTGTATGAACCTTCTAGTTATCATGAAGTTGTCACTTGTGATGAGTTTATTCAGTGGTTGATTGATATGAATGAAGATATTGAATCACTTCATAAGAATCATACTTAGGAATTGGTGAAACTGCCTAAGGGCCAAAAGATTTTTGGAAACAAATGGGTCTTTAAGAAAAATGAAGGTATACCTGAGGTTGAAACAGCTAGGTTCAAGGCACGTGTTGTTGCAAAGGGTTATTATCAAAATAAGGTTATTGACTTCAATGAAGTATTTTCATTTGTTGTAAAACATAGCTCTATTTGTGTGTTACTTGCTATGGTTGCATTGTTTGACATAGAATTAGAACAACTTGATGTCAAGATGGCCGTTTTACATGGTGAGCTTGAAGAACAAATATATCTGCATCAACCAAAGGGGTTTGTTGTTCTAGGTAAGGAATATTATATTTGTTTATTTAAAAAGTATTTATATGGGTTAAAGCAATCTCCTAGGTAATGGTATAAGTAGTTTGATTCTTTTATGATTGATCATGGTTACTCTAGGAGTGATTATGATAGTTGTATTTATTATAAAATATTCCATGATGGTTCATCTGTCTATTTGTTGCTTTATGTTGATTACATGCTTATTGCTTCTAAGAATAAGTTTGAGATTCAGAAATTAAAGTCTTAACTTAGTGGTGAAGTTGAGATGAAAGATTTGGGTGCAACAAAAAACATTTCGGGCATGGAAATTTATAGGGATAGACAAGCGAGCAAGTTTCATTTGAATTAGAAAAGTTATATTGAAAAAGTTCTTGAACGTTTTGGTATGAAAGAGTCTAAACCTATGATTACACCATTAGCTATGCATTTTAGGCTTTCTTTGGATTGTCACCACAGTCAAAAGTAGAAGAGCAGTACATGTCTTAGGCTTCATATACTAGTGTCGTTGGTAGTTTGATGTACATTATGGTTTGTACTCATCCATACATTTCATATTCAGTTAGTGTTGTCAGCAGATATATGGGTAATCCTGGCAAGGGTCATTGGCAAGTAATGAAATGGATACTTTGGTATTTGAGAGGAACATCTAATTTTGTTTTGGTATATGATGGAAGTTATAATACTAGTTGTAGTGTTTTGGTAAATATTGATTATGTTTTTTAACTTAGAGATTAACTTAATTTGTTTGTTTAGTATTTTTGTATTAAATACCATGTATATTTTCTCAAATTTTTGTATAGTTATTTTATTATTCTTTTCCTTTTTAATTGATAGGTGTTTTAAATTTACGCTTTTATTAGTCTATGTATGGTAGAAGATCCTTAGAAAACCTTCTTAAACAATTCATAGATAATATTCATAAATTAAACAACTGTCCACAAGGTTGGATTCTAACCATTAGCCTATTTTGAGCCAAACATAAAACCGAGCCTTAATCCTCTACCGGAACCAATAGAAATGGGAGAAACCCCATATGTTAGGGAAACCACCATGAAGGAGTTTATACGGTTATTAATTGGCACAGAAATTGCCTCCATCCAGCAGGGTGAGGCTGCTCGGAATTATGACTTAAAAACATTCATTTTTTATGCTTCATTCACTCTATGGGTATCCTAATGAAGATTCTCTTTCCTAGATTAGGGAATTCTATGCCATAGTTCAAACCTTCCCCCTGGGTATTCGAAACAAGGATCAAATTAGAATGAGATGTTTTCCCTACACCTTGAAGGATAAGGCCAAAGCTTGGTTGATGTCATTCCCTCTGGGTTCTCTGATGACATGGGAGGATGTTTACAACAAATTCATGGGAGAATTCTATTCCCACCAAAAAACATCAGAGTTGAGAGCAAAGATTGCCACTTTCTCTCAGATGGAAGGAGAACCATTCCATGAAGCCTGTGATAGGTTCAAACTATTCCTTACTCAATACCCCCATCACAACTTCCCCTACAGTTGTAGAACCAATTCCTTTACGATAAAATTATGTAGAAATGCCAGTTCATTGTTGACAACACTACCGAATGACCTATGAGATAGAAGACAACTTTAAAGATGTACAACCTCTTTTAAATTTTGGGTAAAAATTCCTAACAGAAAAGCTCACAAGTGAAAGGAGCTAGAGTTCATGAAATCGATTTCAACAATAAAGTTTAAAGACAACTTGTTCAATTGACCAAGTAAGTTTTCATTCTCACTATGCAAACCAACACCAACAATGAACATTGTGGTTTGTGTAGCAACATAGGACATGGTAATGAAGTCTGTCCATATTAAGGAGAAGCACCAACTGGACCAAAACAGGTTAATGTTTTGGAAACATATTAACAGAGACCAAGATTTGACCTTAATTCAAATATCTACAATTCTGGGTAGAGAAATCATCCTAACTTCTTTTGGAGGAAAAACAACCCTCTTCTCTCCCAAAGCTCAAATAAGCCAATACAGCAATTCCACCAGCTCATTCCAAGAATCCTTCCTAGTGAACCAACACTGGAGAACAACTTGAAATATTTTAGTCTAGTCCTCAGAGATAACCAATCTAAAATAAATCAATGGTTGGATTCTGTGGAAGCTTCTATAAAAAAGGTGGAGTTCCAAGTGGAACAGTTAGGTGAGCATTTGCAAAAATAAAGAAAAGACTAACTGAATGATCAAATTGGATAAAATAAATTCAATGAAGAGGAGACATTGAGTTTTTTATTCTGAAATCTCTAAGCAACGTCTTACTAGAAAAAGATAAATTTTAGTCCTAAGTGGAAGGTCACCCATTATTGTGTATTCCTTTCTTTTAGTTTGTTTAGTTTGGTTTTGTTTTTATTTTAAGAACGTATGTAATAAATTCCAATGAAATAATAAAAATTCATTTGTTTCAAAAATTGTGTCCATTCTTTAAATTTAGCATTACAAAAAAAAAATTAACTTAGGTTCCCTACGTTTTTTTTTTGTTTAAGCCTATACATTTTGTCAAGTGAGAAATTTTTCTTAGAGAGTTCTACTTTTTTTTCACTTTAGGAGCTAGATATGATACGCAAGAGGAGGAGGATCAATTTCAACTACAAGTAGCCATAAGAGATGCAGGGAGATAGGCAGAAAATGATGAAGGACTATGCAACACGAATCATTGGCAATGCAACTTCCGGCATACAATTGCAAGAGGCTCCAAGGAACTATGAATTGAAAAAGATTCATTATTCATTTTTTCCTTCCTTTTATGGTATACCTAATGAAAACCCTTTGCATTTCATTAGGGAATTCTATACTATTGTCCAAACCTTTCCCCTGTAGAGAATTTATAAAGACCAGCTTAAGATGAGGTGTTTTCCTTACACCCTCTAGAATAAAGCTTGGTCATGGTTCATTACTCTACAATCGGGTTCTCTAACACCTTAGGAGGTAGTCTATGAAAATTTTATGGGTAGGTTCTATTCTCATCAACAGACTGTTGATCTAAGGACAAAGATAGCAACGTTTTCTCAAATGGATGAAGAGCCCTTTCAAGAAGCTTGAGAAAGATTCAAACTCCTTTTCATTCAATGTCCTCATCATAGTTTTCCATTATAGCTATAAAACCAATTCTTTTATGATGAATTGACACATCAGAGTCAATACATGGTTGATAATGTTGCTGGAGAAGCTGTGGGAGAAAAGACCGTAGAGGAAACCTATAGTCTCTATGAGTTGTTGGGTTCTAATTCCCAACAAAGAATTACTAGAAGAAAGAGAGCAGGAGTCAATGAAGTTGGCTCTGGTAATGAAATGACCTTGCAACTTGCTAAATTTACTAAGCAAGTGAAACTTCTCACTACTCACTAAATGCCAAATCAAGGGGTGTGTAAAGCATATTTTTCAATTGGGCATGATACCCGTAATTGTTCATATACTTGTAATTATAGTGTGGATTCCATGAAGGAATTCAATTCCTTTCAAAGGTATCATCCAAACACCAATAATCACCCTAACTATCATTAGACATCAAACAATTACCAAGCCAACCCAATGTCAAACACTGAGGCCAAATAAAAACCACCCTTACCCACCAAATCAATCTTTTAAACCAACCTTGGAGGATAGTTTGAATGATTTTATTCAAGTAAGTCACGACAACCAATTGATGAATAATCAAATGTTGAGCACTATGAAGGCTTTGATTAAAAGGATTGAAACTAATGTTGGGTAACTAGCGGAACAAATGGAAAGGCAAGAACTAGGAAAGTTTCCCAATCAACCCGAACAAGCGAAGGATGTAAGAACCCTTTGAAGTGGTAAGCTAGTAAATACTAGCTTACTTGAAATCTTTAAAGATCTACCTTTTAGTTCAGGTAACAAAGAAGGTGAAATTCTAGTCTCGTAAAAAGGAGGGACAAGTGCTAAACTTGAAAAATCTTTGGAAAAACTCATTAGGGAGTCATCTAACATCCCCAAAATTCAAAAGACAATAGAACCATACAAGCTGCAAGTACCTTTTCCACACCGTTTGAAAGAATACAAATAAGATAAGAAATTCTATGATCTTTTTAATATGCTTTCTAAAGTAAATATCAATTTACCATTATTAAAAGTGATCATGAATGTGCCCTCCTATGCTAAGTTTTTCAAAGAGTTGAACACTAAGAAAAGGAGGTATGAATTTAATAAGCGAGTAGTAGTATTAGAAATTTCTAGTGTTGTTCTTCAGCACTAACACCCCCTAAGTTGAAAGACCCTGAAAGTTTTATCATAAAAATAACTATGGAGGATAGGAAGGTCTCTAAAGGAATGCTTGATTTAGGTGCTAGTATAAACTTGATGCCCTACTCTATATTCTTATAGCTTAATTTAGGAGATTTAAAACCCACAATTATGTCCCTTCAACTTGTAGATAGATCTCTTAAGTATCCAAAGAGAATAGTTGAGGATATGTTGGTACAAGTAGACAAAGTGATAATACCTGTTGACTTTGTGGTTTTGGATATGCAAGAAAATACAACCTTGGACAGAGAGCACACAACACTATTTGGTAGACTATTTATGGCAACTACCAAGACTATTATTGATGTCCAAGATGGAAATTTTACAATGACAGTCTTAGGAGAGACTGTTCATTTTAAAAAAATTTGATTCTTCACCTTTTCCTTCTATTTCTACCATCGATGAAATATTCGATGTTGATCCTTTGGATAATCTTGTCCAAAGCACCTTTTCTTGAACCAAAATAGATGACAAGCTTGAAACTGCTCTTACACTTGAAGAGATTGAAGAAGATTTTGATGAGGAAACTAAGAGGTACCTTGAACAACTAGATAGTGATGAACTAATGACAAATTCTAGTACACTCTTAAATCTACCCAGTTCCCCATATAGTAAAGAGGCCAATACACTTGAACTTGAACTAAAAAACTTACCTAAGCATTTAAAATATGTGTTTCTAGGAGAAGGAGAAACTTATCTTGTGATAATTCTTTAACCTTGACCAAAACTTAAGAAAAGGAACTTATAAAAGTGCTAAAGAAGTTTAAAAAAGCCATAGGTTAGAGTATGGGGGATATAAGAGGCATTAGTCCTACCATGTTTATGCATAAGATTAACTTGGAAGATGATGCTAAATCCATACGAGAGGCCGGAAGAAGACTAAACTCAAACATGTAAGAGGTAGTTAAGAAATAAATTCTTAAATTGTTAGAAGAAGGGATTATCTACCCTATTTTTGATAGTAAGTGGGTTAGTCTAGTGCATGTGGTACCTAAGAAATTTGGGATTATAGTTGTTAAAAATAAAAAAAATGAATTAGTGCCTACTAGAATAATCATTGGATGGAGGATGTGTATAGATTTCAAGAAATTGAATTTATATACTAAAAATGATCACTTTCCTCTTCCATTCATTGATCAAATGTTGGAAAGATTTGTTGGGCATGAATTTTACTATTTTCTAGATGGATTGTTCGAATATTATCAAGTACCCATGCATCAGAAGGTTAGGAAAAGACCATATTTATATGTCCTTTAAGGACATTTGTTTTTCAAAAAATTCCATTTGGGTATGCAATGCCCCCAACACGTTCTAGAGATGTATGATTTCTATCTTCTCAAACATGGTGGAAAAATTCATTGAGGTTTTCATGGAAGATTTCTCTATCCTTGGAAACTCAAATGATGATTGCTTACATAAATTGAATTTGGTTTTAGAAAGATGCATTGAATGCGATCTAACCCTTAGTTGGGAGAAAATTAAGTCATTTCATGGTTCAACAAGGGATAGTGTTAAGACATATCATTTCAAACAAAGGTATTTAAGTTAATAAGGAAAAAGTTGAACTGATTTTCAAATTACCTCTCCTACATATGTTAAGGGAATAAGAAGCTTCTTAGGACATGTAGGATTTATAGATGATTTATTAAAGATTTCTCTAAAATAAGTCATCCCTAGTGTAATCTGTTATCAAAAGAGGTTTATTTTGATTTCAACACTACTACAAAAGGGGTATTTAAGTCACTGTATAAAGTCGATTTTTTCCAAAAACCGACTTATAATGAATTTAAAGTCGGTTCGGTGTAAAACTGATGCTATCCACGTAGGACATAGCATCGGTTGATGTGGTAAACTGACGCTCCATACGTGTAGCGTCGGTTTTCTACGTCAACCGACACTATGTCCTATGTGGATAGCGTTGATTCGCCACATCAACCGACGCTACGTCCTACGTGTATTTTTTAAATTAAAAAATGCATGAAGTTTACAATTGAATTTTTTTTAGGTCAATTGTTATTTTATTTGACTCTTTAAAATTTAAGTTTGATATATATATATAAATATATATAGTATAATTTTTTATTTTTTTAGACAATTAGTTTTTAAAATTATATAATTTTGTTTATTTGTTTGGATATTTAAATTTATATACGAACGTACAATATATCTTTATTTAATTTTGTGTATTTATTTTAAATATTATTGTAAAATTATTATTTTTTCTTTTTCTATAGTATGTATATATATATATATAAGAGTTTAAATAAAATAATAATTGACAAAAAAAATCAATTTTAAATTGCGTGGATAGCGTCGGTTGACGTGGTGAACCGACGCTAGCCATGTGGGTGGCGTCGATTTGCCCCGTCAATCAACGCTACGTCCATATGGATAATGTCAGTTGACTTGGTGAATCGACGCTAGCAACATGGGTAATGTCGGTTTGTCCTGTCAACCAACGCTACCCATGTGGCTAGCGTTGGTTCGCCGTGTCAACCGATGCTATCCACGTAATATTACCGTTCGACTCTCTTCTTCACTGCAGAAACCCAAAAAAATTTCATTTCTCTTTTCCAGTTCTCCCAAAATCGAGCTCACTCACCCCCTTTCTCAATTTTCGGCTACCTTCGACCACCATTTGCAACACCGTTTTATGGGTTATATTTCTCTTCTCATTATCTTTCAGATCTACTATTTTTTTGAGCGAAATACTCAAATTTTTTATACCCATTTTTTCACTTATTCACACTTACAAAACACTATTTTCTTCTTCATTTCCTTCATTTAGTCACTTCATAACATTCTTGTAAGTATTTCTATTAATTTTGTAGCTTATTATTCAATTTGTTTTATTTTTTGTATAAATTTTTGATTTATGTATGTTTTTTATTATGCTTGTTATTTATGTTTGGTTTATTTTCTATGAAAATAATATCTGAATGTTGTGGGTTTGGGGGACTATAATATTTATGGTACGTGGATAAATTTATTTATATATAAATAATTATATTTTATTAAGTAAAAGTAATACATTTGTAAAATGATTAAAATGATAACTGTTTTGTATTATGTATGTTTTGATATATATTCTAATAATTAATGAATTTATATACAATAATACTTGAAATATATTCATTGGATACATAATTAATTAATTAATTTATATATAAATAATTATATTTTATTAAGTAAAAGTAATACATTTGTAAAATGATTAAAATGATAATTGTTTTGTATTATGTATGTTTTGATATATATTCTAATAATTAGGGAATTTATATATAATAATATTTGAAATATATTCATTGGATACATAATTAATTAATATGCTTAATTTATTTATATATAAATAATTATATTTTATTAAGTAAAAGTAATACATTTGTAAAATGATTAAAATGATAATTGTTTTGTATTATATATGTTTTGATATATATTCTAATAATTAGGGAATTTATATATAATAATACTTGAAATATATTCATTGGATACATAATTAATTAATATGCTTAATTAATGTCATTAATAAAAAATGGACAAATCTTGGATGTCAAAGTGTAGAATTGAGCAGGACTATATTTCTGGAGTTAAAAGTTTTATGAAATTTACTTGTAGAAATAGTAATACTAGAACTAATATGATTCAATGCCTATGTGTTAAATGTAAAAATGAGTGATTTCATGAATTTGACGAGGTTAAGTATCACCTTATCCGTAATGGTATTCTTTTGGGCTATAAATTTTGGTATTATCATGAAGAAAATATTGATAATACTCATGGGAAAGAGATAAATAAGAATGTGAGTGGATTACATACATCTTATCATAATATACAGACAGAAAATATGTTTCATGGTGTTGAAGATGAATTACTCGAGGATGATCCCAAAACCTTTAAAAAACTTATAGAAGATGCCAAAAAACCGTTGTATCCAAAATGAAAAAAATACACTAAAATGTTAGGATTGGTTCATTTGTACAATGTGAAGGCAAAACATGGTTTTTTTGACAAGGGATTTACAGAATTACTAAATCTACTACTCGATATGTTTCATGAGGGTATTGAATTGCCATCTTCAATGTATGAAGTGAAGAAATATCTTAGTCGATTTAGCATGGAATATCATAATATTCACACTTGTCCAAATGATTGCATTCTTTATAGAAAAGAATATAAGACATTAGATGATTGTCCGATGTGTAAAGAAATCGAGATGGAAGCATGGTACAAATGAGACAACACATAAGAAAGGCGTTCCTGCAAAGGTTCTTTGGTACTTTCCTCCGATTCCTCGCTTTCAAAAGTTTTTCAATAGTAAAGATACATCAAAGATGTTGAATTGGCATTCAGATAATCAATCTGATGATGGTGTGCTATGTGATCCTTGTGATTCTCCAAATTGGAAAGTAGTAAATAATTTATCTCCTCAATTTTCATCTGATCTATGCAATCTTCGTCTTGCCATTGCTGCTGATGGAATTAATCCACATATTCCCTTAGTAGTAGATATAGTTGTTGGCCACTAATTATGGTAACATACAACCTTCCTCCCTAGTTGTGTATGAAAAGAAAGTTCATGATGTTAACATTATTGGTCTCAGGACCGAAACAACCCATTGTTGATATTGATGTATATTTGCAGCCTCTGATAGATGATTTAAAGATGTTGTGGAATAATGGTGTAAATGTTTACGATGCACATAAAAAATAACACTTTAACTTGAAGATGGTCCTTTTATGGACAATTAATGATTTTCCTGCCTATGGAAACTTATCAGGACATGTAACAAAGGGTTACAAGGGATGCCCTATATGTAGTGATGGAACTTCTGCAACTTATCTTATTCACGGATGAAAGATGTCTTATAGAAGACATAGAAGATTTTTTTCTATCTGGACACAAGTTTAGATACCAAAAGAAACTGTTCGATAGTGAAGAAGATCATAATCATGCAACCCGACCTTTGCGAGGTGTTAAGATATTAAGGAAATTGAATGGTATGACATTTAAACGATATGGAAAGATGAAAAAAAATCACTAAGGTAGGGAAACGAAAGAGGTCAACTAATGAAATGGGTGAAAATGAAAAGAGTTTGAACCGACTTACCATGGTTGTTGGAATAAAAAATCAATATTTTGGAAATTACCTTATTGGAAAGACCTACACATTCGTCACATCTTAGATGTCATGCACATTGAGAAAAATGTATGTGAGAGCTTGATTGGTAATTTACTTAATATACCTGGAAAATAAAAGGATTGAATTAAAATAAGATTGGATTTAAAGAAACTAGGCATACGACCTGAATTGGAACCAAGGGTGGAAAATGATAAGAATCAAACATACTTACCACCAACATCATATACAATGTCAACAAAAGAGAAGGATGTGTTTTGTAAATGTTTGGAGGGTGTGAAAGTTCCTGATGGTTACTCATCCAACTTAAGAAATTTTGTGTCTATCACCGATAAGAAACTTTATGGATTGAAATCACATGATTGTCATATCTTAATGCAACAGTTATTACCAGTTGCTATTAGATCAATTCTTCCAAAACATGTTCGATTATCAATAATTCGACTTTGTTCATTCTTCAATACAATATGGAAGAAATCTATATCAATTGGCGAGTTAAATTCTTTACAGAAAGATGTTGTAGAGACTTTGTTTCTAATTGAAAAATATTTTCCTCCCTCTTTCTTCGATATAATGATTCACTTGTGTGTTCATTTAGTTCAAGAGGTTCAATTGTATGGTCCTACTTACTTAAGGTGGATGTATCCTTTTGAGAGATATATGCAAGTACTTAAAGGATATGTAAATAATATAAATCGACCTGAAGGATGCATGGTGGAACGCTACATTGCTGAAGAGGCCATTGAGTTTTGTTCTGAATACTTTAGTGGTTGCACTGAAATTGGGAATCCTACGCACAAGTTGTTCTTAGAACGTCACATGATCTAAGTAGGTAACCCTATGCTTGGTGGAAGTAAGAAATTGTTTCATGATCGCACTCGATGGGAAAAAGCACACCGAATCATTTTGGTAAATAATAATGAGGCACAACCATACATAGAGTAAGTGATGTTCAACCTTTTCATTTATGCAAAAATCATTTTTTTATTTAACTATTAATGTTGATATATACTTCATATATATTTAATAACATTACATGATGCATTTAAACTTATTGAAGATCGATCCTCGTTATAAAACAAAAGGAGGAGAAAAATGGTTGTATGATGAACATAAGTGAGAGCTTATTAATTGCTTTTGCAACCATGTAAGTGTCACACAAAAAATTCATGAATGTATGTTCCTAGATCTATTAAATATTTTAAAACTTTGCTCTAAACACATTTCATGTTTTTGTATACATAGATCCTAGATAAACTCAAGAAACCCAATCATAAAATATCATAAAGTTTACAATGGCTTGGACATGGGCAAAAATTCGATGTCAAATCACTTTATAGTTTCACAATAAATGGATCGAGGTTTACGAGTCAAGCTAGGGACAAAGTTTGAGTAAATCAAAATAGTGGTGTGAAGATGGTTGCACAAACTATGCAATTTTCCAGTTCAAAAGATGCTAATCCTGTACTTTCTGATAGAACATATTATGGTATAATACAAAAGATTTGGGAATTGGATTATGAGGTCTTCCATGAAACAGTTTTCTTGTGTGATTGGGTCAAAGATGTTATCAATGTTGGATATAAAATAGATGATTTTGGATTTACCCTTGTAAATTTATTCAAGATAAGTCACACTGATGATCCTTTCACGTTAGCACTTCATGCAAAACAAGTATTTTACGTGAACGATCAAATTGACACAAGATGGTTTGTTGTGTTAACGCCTCCACAAAAAGAGTTTTACCATTGTGATGCTTTAGAAGATGACGACCATATGCTTGATACATTAACCAATATTAGTAATTTCTCAAATAAATTGCCTAATGTATGTGATGATCTAGTTGATGATGATGATTCTTCATCATAGGCTCGAAGTGATTGTGAAGGAATATATGTATACGATCAAAAACCTAATTAAACATAATTTATGTTCTATATTGTTGTAATAACTCTTATATATATATATGTTCCTAAAATTGTCAATTAATTTATATTTCTTCATTGTTTACAGATATTTCATGGATCCTCGAGTAACAGAGCTTGTAAATCCAAATGATCCATTGGGGTATTTGAAAAGAAGGGATTGGGGGAATATAACTGATGCTGCACTTAACCCAGATGATAGAATACCTGTTCTATTTGATGCTACTGGTAATCGAATAGGGGAAAATGGCCAACAGTTGAAATCCTCTATTGGTCGACTTTAAAGCCTATTTTTGTAGTAGTGCAATGATGACTGTCATATTTCCTTTAATACCTTAAAAGAGAAACTAATATCTTGCCATGTTATTATGACACTAAACTGGTCTTTACCCTTTGAAAGAATGTGTGATGCTTCCGATTATGCTATCGGAGCAGTCTTGGGACAAAGAGTGGATAAGTGTTTGCATGTCATCTACTATGCTAGCAAAACACTAGATGATGCCCAAATAAATTATACCATCACAGAAAAGGAATTCTTGGCTATAGTGTTTTCTTTAGACAAATTTAGGTCTTATTTAGTAGGATCTAAAGTGATTATGCATTATGATCATGATGCTTTAAGATACCTATTAAGTAAACCGAATGTCAAGCCAAGATTAATCAAATGGGTCTTATCTTATAAGAATTTGACCTAGAAATCAAGGATAAGAAAGGTAGTGAAAACTTAGTAGTTGACCATTTTTCTAGGTTGATTTCTAACTTCAATTCTCTCACTATGCCAAAACTGACCTTTAAAGTCGGTTATTAACCAACTTGAAATCAATTTAAATTTGGTTCGGTGAACTGAATTTAAATGCCGTGAATTAAAAATTTAAAGTTAGTTCGAGAATTAAATCGATTTTAAATTTTAAAATTTTGTTTGTAAAGAATTGACTCATCTTCTATTATACTCAACTTATATTCGATCACATAATAGCAGGAAAAAACCAAAATTTGTTTAACAAATAGTTTAAATAATACAAAAAATTAAAAAATTAAATATTAATTAATTACTTGAGATTTAAATTTATTACAAAAAAAATAATTTATATACAATACATATATATTTAACTTAAATTACAAATAAAATGATGTCATCTCTTTTGTCATATATTTTGTGATATTCCTACATTATTTGAAGGAGGGGAAGCTTGGTTTGTTTAGAATCACCAGCATAGTGACCAAGAAATTAGGCAAGAGAGATGAGATGGAGTTTGGGCAAAAACAACTGGTCCATATAATAATTTATTCCCCTAAATACATGATCATGTAAACATCCATCAAACAAGCAGTACAAATTTTAGAGACACAAGAATGGAGAAATTAAAGCATTATCAAAATTATCATGGTGTTATCCTATGTTATTCAAGATCATCGGATTCTTCTCATGATGTTATAATTTGAACCAAGTGTTCTGTCCATTATTCTTGTAAATCATCAAAAATTTGCATATCATAGCCCCACTTGTTCCAACCAAAGAACTATATGCAATTAAATTCAAAATAAGAATGCAATATCATAAATTCACAAAAAAATAACTTATATATGTTAAAAGATTAGTAAAAGAGATTACCACATCGATACTGGAGTGATATAATAATAACCTTATTCCTTCGAAATCATATTAGCACTGTATTAATAGTTTTTCTATAAATATGAAGTTATCTAGAATGAAGCTGATATTCTTAATGCTATAATGAGCTCTAAATATGAAGTCAAGTGTAACTCTGATTTTTTACTTAGGTTGGTTGGGAAAAAAACAGTTGTTCCATAAGTTTATGGGCACCAAAACTCAACCAACCCAAGTAACAAATCGGAGTTACATTTGACTTCATATTTAGAGCTCATTATAGCATTAAAATTACCAACTTGATTCTAGATAGCTTCATATTTATAGACAAAAAATTAATACTATGCTAATATGATTTCGAAGGGATAGGGTTATTATTATATCACTCCGGTGTCGATGTGGTAATCTCTTTTACTAATCTTTTAACATATATAATTTATTTTTTGTGAATATCAAACATACACCAGGAGTTGCCATACCCGGGAACTAGGCAAGTGAGTTGAGATGGAGTTTGGGTAAAAAATAAGTCCATATAACAATTCATTCCCCTAAATACATGAGCACATAAACATCTATCAAACAAAACATCAATCTAACAAAACATCCATCAAACAAGCTTCCCAAACTTTAGACATAGGAATAGAGAAATTAAAGCATTATAAAAATTACCATGATGTTGTCATATGCTATTCAAGATCATCAAAATATTTTCCTGATTTTTCTTGTGATGATATAATTTGAACCATGTGTTTTGCCCATTCCTCTCATAAATCATCAAAAATTTACAGGTCATAGCCCGACTTGTTCCAACCAAAGAACTACATGTATTTAAATTCAAAATAAGAATTTAATTTCATGAATTCACAAAAATTGACTCATATATGTTAAAAAATGTATATTGATAAAATAGATTACCACATCTTTAATTGGAATTTTGATATTTGTAATGATTTCACCCATAAACTTCATGACATAGTAACCACACATGACTCCATCATTTTGTTATGGAACCTACAAAAAACAAGTGTACATTATTTTCCATATTCTATTCGAACATCTTTATTATTCAATAGTAAAATCAATTAAATTATTAATATTCGTTTGTATATACCATAACTTTGTCCCATATATGCTTATGAGATTTTTTAAGGGTAATGCCCCTAATCTTGTTTCATAGCTTTCATGCCCTATCAAAGTTTAAAATGATTAGTTTTTTTATTAAATATTACAAAAAAACTATAGAATAAAAATAGCTAGCTATAACTCTTACATTTCAACAACTACTTTTGTATCTTTACTCAATTCTATGGAAGATGAGTCATAGTACTAAACATGATTGCCATGTAGATCAAGGATTACCAATATCCAATGAACTTGGCCTTGTTCAAACTTTAGTGGCCAGGGGATTATCAACTTCTGATTTCTATTAAGTGTCAATGCCCTATCACATAATTGTTTAGCTCTTATGCTAACATCACTCTCTTAATATTGATTGAAAAATGAAGAATCATAGAACATTGCTAAATGTGATGAGTGATTAGCTTGAATTCGATAATAACATGCCCTATACAAAATAAATATATATAAATAATTAGATAATATAAATATAATTATATATGTTCTACATAAATGAAAGTTATTTACTGATTGAGGACACACCTTGTCCACACTTGAATTATACATAAATCGATCATTTGATACTCAAATAACTGCAATATGCACTCGATCGATATATAGATTTGGCCAATGTCTACATCAGAAATTTCTATAGGAAGAGGCACAGTCCATCCATCATTTATGCTAAATGACCTCGCAACAATAGTCATCAGAGTGCCAAGATTTTTGTTGAAGTTTATAGCATAATCATAACTATACTTTTTCCATGGCTTCTACTTGAATGAATTAGTGCATGATGATTGCCCACTAGACATAGATTTACCATGAGCTACTTGTTTTATATCTCTTAAATGTACCGCACTTACTAATTTTGGTATAATAGACTAAATAAGTATTATATATGTTAGTAACAATAAAATAATAATAATATAATAGTAGTAAAAAAGTGTTATCTTAAGTAAAAAAAATAGTACCATGTCAAAATTAATCACAACTTGACTCAACAGCCAAGTCACATATTGTCCAACCGCTTCTTGGACTATGGTAGCATCAAAAGGTACAGGTAATGGACAATCATGAATCAATGATTGATCAATTACTATTTGCCAATAATTTGAAAAATATTGATTATGAATCATTCGATTACCGCTCAATTGTTGTACCATTCCAATAGCAACAAAGTCTGTTGATAAAGGATGTTTCAACAAAATTAATCACAACTTGACTCAACAGTCAAGTCACGTATTGTCCAACCGCTTCTTGGACTGTGGTAGCATCAAAAGGCATAGGTAATGGACAATCATGGATCAATGATTGATCAATTACTATTTTCCAATAATTTGGCAAATATTGATTATGAATCATTCGATCATCACTCAATTGTTGTACCATTTCAATAGCAACAAAGTCTGTTGATAAAGGATGTTTCAACAAACATTTCATATTTTGTAAAAAATTTAAGTGTTATACATAATAAATAAAATATATAATAGAAAATAAAAATAATAAACTATCTATATAAACTTTAAATCTTACCACAAATAATTCATCAAATGGAGGAGGACTCCTATACGAGATAGCTATTGGAATGACATTCTCATAAAAACGTTCATTGTGATGTGATGGATGGTAAGAATGCACAAATTGCATTGGAGAAAATGAACCACTACCTGATTGTATCTACATTCCTGGCATAAAGAGAGAACCAATAGGATGATTATATCCCATACAGGATACAGGTTGGGCCATGAGATTGCATTGGTGGCATGATTGGCATAGATGGTGGCATAATTGGTTACATGCTTGGCCAATAGGGTATACCCTAATTGTAGTATGCTACCATGCCTGACATGTGTTATGATTGATATTCTTTTAAAATGAGTTGAGTTCTTCTTCAATTTTACAATACTTCTCCTTACTGACCATCTGAGGCTTTTGTTTTGGAATCTTAAAAAACTCCATATAACCATTATATTGGCTTCCTCCCCTAACACGACCAGAATACTTACATTTGAATGGATGATATATAGCATCTCTCCTTGGCTGTTCGATTATTTCACCCCTGGATATTTGTTCTTGAACAACTCTCTACAAATAATAAAACAAACAAACAAACATATCATACATTATTACATCAATTAGCAAAAATCATAAGGACTTTGTATCAAGTTAAATTACCAAGCAGCTTATTTAGTTATTCTTCTCCTTGTTTAGTCATTGGTCTTGACTTCTTTGTTTTGGGGGTCTTTATTTCTATATACAATTTAGATCGAGTAACCGGTCTACCCAATTCAGCTTCCTACATAAATTAAATAAATTTATTAACCAGGACATCAACTTAAATTTGAAAAAAATAAATATAAAAATATTTATAAATTAACAACTTAATAATATCATTTTTTGTCTAACTTAAGGATTTGAAGACCTCCTACTACTATTAGGAAGAATATTATGCATTTGTATATTTTGATTTCTTCCCTAATAATTTGAAATTCATCTGTACGTCTATAATCCATGAAGTCTTTCCAAACTTGGGGTTCAATCCAAGGGTGTTCTTCAAGGATTTTGTATAGTTGTACTTCATCAAGTGGTTCCAAATATGGAAACACATAATTTTTGGCCAATCTGGAAGTTTTGTATTCCTTACATGCCTTATTTGCAATCTTATAACACTTTCTCATCCAAGTGTCAACGACTTTATAACGATTCTATAAAAACACACTACAAAAGATGAGATATAATATATGTAATCAGCTTCGTCAACCTTAGTCTAATCATTTATATTGATTGGTATACTTTACTTCACAAGTCTACCAATAGAGGATTTCAATTGTTGGTCATTCTCCCCTAATGGATTACCAGTAGCATCAAATAGAATAGGTACTCTATCATCTAGGTTAAGTGGAGTATCAGGTATATTCGCACATCTCTTTCTTTTCAAATGCTTCAATGGATCATTTGGTTCTACAAGCTTTGGTACCCTAGGATCCATAAAATATCTACAAACAATGATGAAATAGAAATTAATTGACAATATTAATTCTATACATATAAACATGCAAGAGTTAATAGAATAATATAGAATATACATTATTTTTAATTAGTTTGTTGATCGTATATATATATATATATATTCCTTCACAATCACTTCGAGTCCATGATGAAGAATCATCGTCATCAGCCAGATCATCACATACATTAGGCAATTTGTTTGATAAATGACCAATATTGGATAATGTATCAAGCATGTCATCATCTTCTAAAGCATCACAATGGTATAACTCTTTTATGGAGACATTAACACAATAGACCATCTTGTGTCAATTTGATTGCTCACGTAAGATACTTTTTTTGCATGAAGTGCTAACGTGAAAGGATTATCAATGTGAATTATCTTGGATAAATTTACAAGGGTAAATCCAAAATCATCTATTTTATATCCAACATTGATAACATCTTTGACCCAATCACACAAGAATACTGTTTCATGGAAGACCTCATAATCGAGTTCCCAAATGTCTTGAATTATACCATAATATGTTCTATCAAAAAGTATAGGATTACCATCTTTTGAACTCGCAAATTGCATAGTTTGTGCAACAATCTTCACACCATTATTCTAATTTACTCTGACTTTGTCCCTTACTTGAGTTGTAGACCTCGATCCATTAATTGTGAAACTAGAATATGATTTGACATCGAATTTTGGACCATGTGCAAGCCATTCTAAACTTTTTGTTATTTTATGATTGGGTTTGTTGAGTTCAACTCGATCTATGCATACAAAAATATAAAATGTTTTTAAAACAAAGTTTTAAAATATTGCATATAATTACTAATGAATTCTTGTATGTGAAACTTACATGGTTGCGAAACTAATTAATAAGCTCTCCCTTATATTCATCATACAACCATTTTTCTCCTCCGTTTTTTTTGTAACGAGGATCGATCTTCAATAAGTTTATATGCATTCTATAATGTTATTAAAGATATATCAATTATATATCATTAATATTTAAATAGAAAATAATTTTATTTTAAATGAAAAGGTTGAACCTATCATCACTTACTTTATGTACGGTTGTGCCTCCTTATTATTTACCAAAATGGTTCAGTGTGCTTTTCCCCATCGACTGTGATCAATAAACAATTTCTTACTTTCACCAAGAATAGGGTTACCTACTTGGATTATGTGACGTTCTAAGAACAACTTGTGCATAGGATTCCCAATTTTAGTGCAACCACTAAAGTATTAAGAACAAAACTCAATGGCAAGACGAAGATTGCGCAGATTAGATGCAAATTGAGGGGATTAATTATCTACTACTATCCAATTTTTAGAATCATAAGGATGACATAGCACCCCATCATCAGATCGATAATCTGAATGCCAAGTCAACATCTTTGATGTCTCTTTACTTTTGAACAACCTTTGAAAGCGAGGACTTAGAGGAAAGTACCAAAGAACCTTTGCGGGCACCCCTTTCTTAGGTGTTGTCTCATTTGTAGCATGCTTCCATCTTGATTCTTTACACATCGAACAATCATCTAATGTCTCATATTCTTTTCTATAAAGAATGCAATCATTTGGACAAGCATGAATCTTATGATATTCCATGCCAAATCGACTAAGAGATTTTTTCACTTCATACATTGAAGATGGAAATTCAATACCCTCAGGAAACATATATATTAGTACATTTAGTAATTTTGTGAATCCCTTGTAAGAAAAACCATTTTTCCCTTCACATTGTACAAATAAACAAATCCCAACATTTTAGTGTATTTCTTGCATTCTGGATACAAATGTTTTTCGGTATCTTCTAGAAGTTTTTTAAAGGTTTCGGGATCATCCTCATGTAGTTCATCTTTAACACCATGAAACATATTTTCCATCTATACATTATGATGAGATGTATATAATCCACTCACATTCTTATTTATCTCTTTCCCATGAGTATTATCAATATTTTCTCCATGATAAGATCAACATTTATAACTCAAAAGAATACCACTATAGATAAGGTGATACTTAACCTCGTCAATATCATGAAATCACTCATTTTTATATTTAACACATGGACATCAAATCATACTAATTTCAATATTACTATTTCTACAAGTAAATTCCAAGAAACTTTCAACTCCAAAAATGTAGTCCTACTCAATTCTACACTTTGACATCTAAGATTTGTCCATTTTCTATTAATGACATTAAGCATAGGCACTGGTATGCTGATGCCCTGCCATAAATGAGGAAACCAATTATCATAACTAAGCTAAAACCCATTGCATGAATCATCAACTCATAAGCCCATTTAATATTGCTAGTGCATTAGCAAGAAGTAGGCATCCCATTTTCTGCAACTCATAGTATCATCACCAATATTCCTGGTATGCTAGTGCATAGGCGCTGGTGAACTAGTGCCTCAAACCACCTAAACAATCTACATCTATGCAACATGTAAGGAATCTGTATAAAGTTCAAAATTGTGTTTAAAGTAAGGAATCAACATAAACTCTAATAGTATGAGATGTTATAAAGTATTAAACAAAATCAAACATAAAAATTAATTCAAAAATATCAGATATTGCAGTAGCAAAAACTCAAAACAAGGGATCCAATACTCAATGCTAACCATGTTCAGAACAAAGTATCGAGAACTTTAAAGAAAAAAAAGCAAACTAATTTCTAACTACTCAGAACAAAGAGAATTAAATCAAGTTTATAAAACAATAATATAAAACTATTACTTCGTTTGATCAATTCAATCAACGCTCTGTATAATATCCTTATCAGTAAACTTGGTACCTTTATCCTTATCAATAGTAGCATGGCCCTTAGCCTTACGATCAAGTAGCGATTTCATGTCCTTGTCGAGCCTGAGCTTAGTAAAGATCACATTTGAAGGGTTAATACCTATGTTGACTCTGGTACCATTAACCTTGTCATGAGTGATTCGCTCAATGTAAATGACCCATTTGAGTCAATAGACCTAAACAACCTTTCCTTCACGAACCTTGTATATGCCTTGAACCACTTGAACCTCATCGTTCTTACGAACTGGCATAAACTTGACGTTGTACTTCTGGTGGAGATCGGTGGAGAGAGGTGCACTCATCAACAGTTATTGGATGCTAGATAGAGCCGACAAGTGTGCCTTTCAGTTCTTACGGTGGGAGCTTATAACCCTTGGATTGTACTTCATTTTTCCTGAGATAGGGTTTATCTAGGATGGCGTGAGAGTCTCTAGAGAATAGGGTTTGAGTAGAGAAAAGAAGTGGGGGAAAAAGAGAGAAAATTTGGTAGTAATAGAGAGAAGAGTTATAGTATTAGGAGTGGAAAAAGAGAGGAAAAAAGGAACAAAAAAAGGAAAAAGAAAAAAATTGATAGAAAAATTTAGTGTTTGGTGTAAAAGAGAGAAAATTGATAGGGTATGTCTATAGCCTCAGTTTTTAAATAACCGAGTTCATAGGGTATACTTATGGCCTTGAATTTTATAAAAACCGAGGCTAAATTTTGGAGACTATATGTCACTATTTTAGTAGTGGTAGTGATTACACGTGTTAGTGGATGTAGTTTAGGGGGCTCCCACATTGTTGTATACATTGCTGATCATTGGTAGCTAATTGCACTATTTTGTGCAGTGTTGGCTCTATAAGAGAGTCAAATCCGTGTGTCGAATTAAGTTGTTGCAAAGGTAGTAAGCAAGGACAACAATAGGTAGTTAGGACATAGATCTCGATTGATAGATGTATTTGTGTTTATACTTTTATCGAGTTGTATATGTTTATTATTTTTAGTGAATTGTTTGATGCCAAATGGTTGTATGATCAGCAATTTTGTAGTTTCATATTTCTTTTATTTGTAGCATGCATATAGCTTTTTGATTATTGCTTCTACCGATTTAGTCTACTTGTATGCGAGTTTGGTATGAATTGCTAAGGAGTTAGTATCTCCTTACTGTAGTTGTGTACCAAGTGTCAGACTTTTTTAATTGGTTTGCTATGTTATGATTAATTGCATGGTGTGAAAATACAATCATCATTTATTAAATATGTTTTCATATATGAGGTCTTGAATTGATTAGAAATTCTTTGTTGCCTTTCAGTATGTATGCTTATTTTACATGTTGTGTGATATTTGTCAAGTTTATGCATGTTGCTAGCATAGATAGGAACTTATGAGGCACACCGTCACTAGTGTGATTTCGGTAGATTGTTCTTTTTTTTTCTACAATTGTCTTTATTGTGTGTTGAACTAAGCATGTTGTTTTATTATTCCCTTATGCTATCTAATTAGTTCGTGTTATGAGTCATGCTTGACCGAGTTGGAATAGATCTCGCAAAAAGATTACATGAGTTTGGGTTTACACCTCTCATCTAGGTCTCACTTGCCTATTTGTGTCAAAAAAATAATTTATCTCTATGCAATTATTTCTACATATGAAATTCTTCATTGTAGGTCAACTATCGTCATTAGATTGAAAATGTATTGACACAATCCTATCTATTAGTTTGGGGGAACCTTTAGTATAAATATAAGTGATCATGCTAATTTTGTATCAAGTCCAAATTTAAAAATCAATAGCAAGTATTCTCTTCCGAAATTTGTTTTTATCTTTCAACACAAATAAGGTGCCTTTCATCTACAAGAATACGAATGAAGTAAACCTTATCAGATTATGTCATTCAACTATGGAATTCATTTAGTTGAGTGAAGATGAAGTAGACTTTATCTGATCGAGTCAAGATGAAGTTGACTTCATTTGGTTGAGACCAAACCACGTTGCCTTTATCAAATAAAGTGGCTTTCACTCATATCAATTCCAAGTATCTTATTTTGCTTCATATCTTTATATTATAACATAAATCAGTATAAAAGTGAAAGTTATCAAACTTTAACATCACTTAAAACTCTTAATTGCTTGAATGAAATATTCAAGTCTCACGACAAATCAAATCAAACTTAATAGTACATATATATTAATGCGTCATATATAGAATGACTAGGTTTACTTACGATAAAGATTTAAGGCAAGATTTTAAGAAGTTTCTTGATCTTTTGAACTTTCTCCCAAATATTATCAAACATAAGAAAAAATGGCAGCTGTAAGAGTGCAAGCACCGAGACTGGAAGGAAGGCGATGGTGTAAACAACGATAGTGAACCAACGCTTCTTCAACTGAACAATTAGAATGATGGTGGCTGCAAATGAAAGCATAGTCATAGCCACAGACAAGAAGAGGAAATTAAATCCAAGTCGAAGTTTGTTAGGCAAAGAACTCTTAAAATCTGATATGTCAAAAGGGGAGGTAAGGATTGAGAGAAACATAACAACTGCAGTCAAAGAGCTAGCAAGAGCAAGAACGTCAGTTATTGTGAAAATCGTGAAGAAGAGTTGCCCAATTAGGATTGGAGACCCTTTATCATCTGAACCACCAGGTACGGTGTAGGCTGATGCAAATGCAACTGTGGCTATAAGAACAGCAACGGTTGAACATGACTCTGATGTTCGCTTTACCCATTCTTGTGCAGTTTCTAACATTTTCTTATGGTTTGATTCAAAGTACTTCCATGGGGTTTTCTTATGAGTGCAGTACTTGTTTCGGTACATTTTGTACTGTACGGGTGTTATCTTTTCCACGCGCTGCATACACACATAAATATTTATTAGTATAAAAAAACTAGTATTATTAAAGTAAATATATATATATATATATAATAGTAATTATATATTTCATTTATAGTATATATTGTGTTTTTAAATATTTTATTATATATAAATATCAAAAACTTTATTTACTGGTGTGACAGTCATATGTTAGTTAAAAAAAACGAATTAAAATGTCTTAATTAATATATAATTATCATATTAATTATGATATTATAATAAATTATTATAAATTGAATTTCACTGTAAATATTCCGACTAAACGGGAGAGATGAAAACCGACTGTATAAGACCATTTGTCCATAACAACTCATATAACACACATATCTTACATTATAAACTCAAAGTTAGTTTTATTTAACCAATACTCCATATTGATTCACATACAAATACTAGGCGGGAATGGCTATGACTAATGTTTTTTTATCTATATTTTGCAATATAAATACTAGATATGAATTTAATAAGTATTTAATTTATTAATTAAATAAAATAGCAAAGATAGTGTAAAAACAACATAATCAAGAAGAAAACGTAATTCACTCATATTGGTATTTGCATGTTAATATATCAAGTCCATTGCAATGATAAATAGGCTTAAAACAAAGTTTAAGTATCTTATATATATTGAAATTTATAGGGAAACATAAGCATTGCTATCTTTAATTATGATTAATCTTTTAGAATTTGAAATTACACAAATTCTATGAATTTTCACAGGCCAATATAAAAACATACTAATAAAACTTATCATTTGTTTTTTGGAAGAAAATATCATATTAAGTACAGTAGTATATAAAATCTCACCTCAAACCAATGAAATTCTTCTTGCAGTTGAAATGCGGGAGCAAGCTCACTAGCTTTGGAGTAGGTCAAATTACCAAGATGGTGTAAGATAGAGTTGCCATTCTTGTCTATCCTTCTAACCAACCTTTGTTTGAAAAATTTATTATTATCCACAACTTTATTAAAGATTGCAAGCTGCCTGTGTTTAATGGCAATATGGAGAATGTTTTGTTGAATTGAACTTACAACATCAACTGCTTGAGGATATACCCTTAATATCTCATCCACTATTTCCACTACCCCTCTACTTGTTGCAATAAGTAGTGGTGGAAAGTCAAAAATTTTTCCTTTTTCTTCCTTTTCAATAGCTGATTCGTTTTCATCTGATTGGCAGTCATCTTCCTTTACTATAGGTTGAAATTCATATGCCAAACGATTACTTTTATCATCTTCATTCCATGAAAGGTCTTTTTCTATTAGATCCTTGGCTAGTTTGAAAGCATATTGATGCTTTCTCTTTTCTTGTTTGATTCTTTTCACTATTGGTATTCCTAATACAAATTTTAAAATTCTTGTCAATAAATGACTCGAGGGTATCAAAATAAATCTAGTAGTTATCCATTGCTATAATATACTCAATAATATAAAAATAAAATATTTTAGCTTTGAAAATGAATTTTTTGAAACATTTTAATTAATCTTTAAATTTTATCTGTTATACTTTAATATTTATTAATTCTTAAAAGTTTAATACGTCATTATGAAATAAAAACATCCCGTAAAATTTACCAAAATCTTAAAGTTGAGGAAATAAATTGTGCCCTAGGAATCTACGAGTACTAATTGAAATTTTATGGATTAAAGTAATGACTTGAGTGTATACAAAGATATATTGATTTATAATTTATAGAACCTTTACCAAAGGAGAGGAACGACCAATGCTTATGAGAGGTATCCTTAGATTTGTCTTTTTGATTACCAAGCTCATCGTTCGCATCATCAGCAACATCTTTATCAGCTTGATTTGGGAGACCTACATATAATATAAAATTGCTAATTACATTGATTTACATATAAAATAATAAAATAAGTATTTCTTTTTATGAAATTATATATATATATATATAAAGTAGAAGGGTACGTACAATAATATATCAGCCTTTCCAATAGTCCATAATTCCTTCCACTCTTAAACGCTGAAGTCATGCCTGAAAGGAGCTGAAGTCCAATTAAGTTGTACTCATTTCTTTGGTTGACTAATTCCGGAAACCATTTAATTATCTTGAGCGCAATTCCTATATTTGATCAATATAGGATTATTGACATAAATGTTTCATTTTTAATTAAAACTATACATTTCTTGGCCATTTTTATGTGATGAAAAATATATAAATATTAAGAAATAAGTATATAGATATGAAAACAGAAAATAATTAAAAAATATATTAAAATAATTAAAATCACGGTATTCTGAGCAATTTTTTTGTCAAAATTATACCAGTGTTAATAAAAAATCTTTTAAGTTTATCTTAGAAAAATATGAAAAATAAATTAGGTTATATAGTTGGAAACGATTACTTCTCTTAATGTATTAATCTTTTAGGTTAAAATCCTACACCGAATACATATACATGAGTGATCAATCTAATATGAATAATAATAATGCATGTTTCAATTTCCTCATAATGACATATATATTATCCAAACTAGTAAAAAAGGACGTGGGTTCAAGATCTCACCAAAAGACTCGTTAAGGATGGCTTGATGAAGAATGGTATTACCATTTTTTTCGTTATCATGAGCAGATTCGGATTTCCTGGAAAAAAGAGATTTGTTATGCATTTCATTTGGATATCTTTTCTTCATTTCATCAGCTAAGCAACAAAACGTATCATGATAGCCTAATTGTACAGCTTTAAAGAGAGGTATTTCTCCATATTGGTTTTCCATAAGCAACAACTCTTGATCCTTCTCTATTAATTTCTTTGCTAGACGCAACATGTTTGTACCAGCCACCTCATGAAGAATAGTATCTTCAAGATTATTGGGCTTCTTGATAATATAATCTGCGTCGGGAGTCAACTTATCCAAAATTTTAATCACATTTTCTTCTTGGAGTTTACCATAGATAGCTATGTGCAGAAGTGTATCATTATTTACAGTGTGCATACGTAGCTCTTCCAATCTTTGATTGTTAATTTCATTACCAAGTACTTCAAATACTTTTTGTTCATCATCTTCCATTAAGGCTTTGTATAGTATATGACATTTATCTTCACTTTCTTTGACTGGCATTGAATTTGATTGATTTTTTAGCATAGTAGATATGGTAATGTGTATTAATTAATGCATGCATTATAATATAAATTGTGAGCTTTTTAAAGGTGAGAAAATTAAAGCATTAACCAACTTTTTTATTTTTAGAATATTCTCTTAGAGCTCAAATATGCTTTTTTAAACGTATCAAGTAAATATGGAATAGCACAAGGAATAAATAAGTTAAGAATAAAAGCAAGAAGATTGAAAAATGAATATATGCATGCTGTCCCAAATTCGTCCATATATTTCTATAATTATACATCAGAGCACATACAGTGTAATTCTTGTTATGTGTAGTTCATGTACGTGGATGTCGAGTACTAATCTTATCATAGAGTTATGTGATCTTTTGAAAATGTGAAAAATACATCAAATTTTTATTTTGAAAGTCTTCTTTATATTCTAAACATGTTTTTAAGAGTATCAAGAAATGGAATTAATAATTCGTTACAAGAAATAAATAACTTTAGGAGAAATGTAAATTTGAATACATGCGTTTTTTATTTCTAAATATCTTCCCCTTGGATTTAAAAGTACATTAATGATTCATTTCAAATGTGTCATATATATTTTTTAAAGGTTAAAAACGCATTAAATTTTTATTTTGAGAGTCTTCTCTTATAGAATAAACATGCTTATAAATGTATCTAAGAAATAGAATTAATAATTATGGTCAAACGAAGAAAGAACTATGGGGAGAACTGTAAATTGGAATACTTATATTTCTCATTTTTAAATATCTTTTCCCTTGGATTAAAAAATACATTAATGATTTATTTCAAATGTGTCATATATTATTTAAAGGTGAAAAACGCATCAAATTTTTATTTTAACAGTCTTCTCTTATAGCCTAAATATGCTTTTAAATGTATCTAAGAAATAGAATTAATAAGTATCTTACAAAGAAGAAAAAACTTCGAGGAGAAATGCAAATTTGAATACATGTGTTTCTCATTTCTAAATATCTTTCCCCTTAGATTAAAAAGTAGATTAATAATTCTTTTCAAATGTGTCGTATATCTTTTTTAAAGGAGAAAAACACATCAAACTTGTATTTTGAAAGTCTTCTCTTATAGCCTAAACAAGCTTTTAAGCGTATCGAGAAATGAAATTAACAAGTACAATGAATAAAGAACTTTAAGGAAAAATATAAATTGGAATACATGCATTTCTTATTTCTAAATATCTTTCCCCTTGGATTAAAAAATAGATAAATAATTCCCTTCAAATATGTCCTATATCTTTTTTAAAGGTGGAAAACGCATCAAACTTTATTTTGAAAGTCTTCTCTTATAGTCTAAATATGCTTTTAAGTTTATCAAAAAATGGAATTAATAAGTATGTTACAAGAAATAAAGAACTTTACAGGAAACTATAAATTTGAATACATTCGGTTCTCATTACTAAATATATTTGGAAATTGGATTAAAAAGTAGATTAATGATTCATTTCAAATGTGTCGTATATCTCTTTTAAAGGTGAAAAATACATCAAACTTTTATTTGGGAAGTCTTATTTTATTTCCTAAACATGCTTTTAAGTGCATCGAGAAATGAAATTAATAAAAATGTTACAAGGAATAAAGATCTTTAAGGAGAAAGGTAAATTGAATAATTATTTTTCTCATTTCTAAATATATTCCCCCTAGATTAAAAAGTAGATTCATAATTCATTTCAAATGTGTCATATATCATTTTTAAAGGTGAAAAATGAATCAATTTTTTATTTTTAAAGCCTTCTCTTATAGCCTAAACATGCTTTTAAGCATACCAAGAAATGAAATTAATAAGTATGTTACAAGGAATAAAGAACTTTAAGGAGAAATGTAAATTGTAATACATGTGTTTTTTCATTTCTAATTATCTTATCCCTTGATTAAAAAGTAGATTAATAATTCATTTCAATCGTGTCGCATATCTTTTTTAAAGGTAAAAAACACATCAAACTTTATTTTGAAAGTCTTGTATTATAGCTTAAACATGCTTTTAAACGTATTGAAAAAATGGAATTAATAAGTTTGTTACAACGAATAAAGAACTAGGAGGAGAAATGTAAATTGGAATACATATATATGTTTCTCATTTCTAAATATCTTCCCTCTTGGATTAAAAAATATATTAATTATTAAAAAAACATTAAACTTTTATTTTGACAGTTACTTAAGATGCTTATAATTGTATCTAAGAAATAGAATTAATAAATATGTTACCAGCAATAAAAAATAATGATCATAAATGTAAATTAGAATACAAGTGTTTCTCATTTCTAAATTTCTTTTCCATTAGATTAAAAAGTAGATTAATGATTCATTTTAAATGTGTCTTATATATTTTCCAAAGGTGAAAAATGCATCAAACTTATATTTGATAGTCTCCTCTTACATCCTAAACAAGGTTTTAGGTGTATCAAGAATAGAAATTAATAATTATGTTACAAGGAATAAAGAACTTTTAGAAGAAATGTAAATTAGAATATATGTGTTTCACATTTTTAAATATCTTCCCCCACGAATTAAAAAGTAGATTAACAATTCATTTAAAATATCCCTTAAATCTTTTTTAAAATTGACATACGCATCAAACTTTTATTTTGAAAGTCTACTCTTATAGCCCAAACATGTTTTTAAGCGTATTGAGAAATGAAATTAATAAGTATGTTACAAGGAATAAAGAACTTTTAGGAAAATGTAAATTAAAATAAATGAGTTTCTAGTTTCTAAATATCTTCACCATTGCATTAAAAAGTAGATTAATGATTGTTTTCAAATGTGTCTTATATCTTTTTTAAAGGTGAAAAAAGCATCAAACTTTTATTTTGAAAGTATTCTTTCATATCCTAAACAAGTTTTTAAGCGTATCAAGAAATGAAATTAATAGGTATTTACAAGGAATAAAAAATATTAAGGAGAAATGTAAATTGGAATACATGTGTTTCTCATTTCTAAATATCTTTCACCTTAGATTAAAATGTAGATTAATAATTTTTTTTCAATTGTGTCGTGTATATTTTTTAAAGGTAAAAAATGGATCAAACTTTTATTTTGAAAGTCTTCTCTTATAGCCTAAACATGCTTTTAAGGGTATCGAAAAATGGAATTAATAAGTATGTTACAGGGAATAAAGAATAATAAGGAGAAATGTAAATTACAATACAAGCGTTTCTCATTTTTAAATATCTTCCCCCTTTGATTAAAATGTAATTAATGATTCAATTAAAATGTGTCGTAAATATTTTTTAAAATTGACATACGCATCAAACTTTTATTTTGAAAGTCTACTCTTATAGCCAAAACATGTTTTTGAGCTTATCGAAAAATATAATTAATAAATATGTTACAAGGAATAAAGAACTTTAAAGAGAAATGTAAATTAGAATACAAGTGTTTCTCATTTCTAAATTTCTTCCCCATTGGATTAAAAAGTAGATTAATGATTCATTTTAAATGTGTCTTATATATTCTCCAAAGGTGAAAAATGCATCAAACTTTTATTTGATAGTCTCCTCATACATCCTAAATAAGGTTTTAGGTGTATCTAGAATAGAAATTAATAATTATGTTACAAGGAATAAAGAACTTTAAGAAGAAATGTAAATTAGAATAAATGTGTTTCACATTTCTAAATATCTTCTCCCTCGAATTAAAAAGTAGATTAAAAATTCATTTAAAATGTGGCGTAAATCTTATTTTAAATTGACATACGCATCAAACTGTTATTTTGAAAGTCTACTCTTATAACCTAAATAGGTTTTTAAGCATATCGAGAAATGAAATTAATAAGTATGTTACAAGGAATAAAAAACTTTTAAGAAAATGTAAATTAAAATAAATGAGTTTCTAGTTTCTAAATACCTTCACCATTAGATTAAAAAGTAGATTCATGATTATTTTCAAATGTGTCTTATATCTTTTTTAAAGGTGAAAAAAGCATCAAACTTTTATTTTGAATGTATTCTTTCATATCCTAAACAAGTTTTTAAGTGTATCAATAAATGAAATTAATAGGTATTTACAAGGAATAAAAAATATTAAGGAGAAATGTAAATTGGAATACATGTGTTTCTCATTTCTAAATATCTTTCACCTTAGATTAAAATGTAGATTAATAATTTTTTTTCAATTGTGTCGTGTATATTTATTAAAGGTAAAAAATGGATCAAACTTTTATTTTGAAAGTCTTCTCTTATAGCCTAAACATGCTTTTAAGGGTATCAAAAAATGGAATTAATAAGTATGTTACAGGGAATAAAGAATAATAAGGAGAAATGTAAATTACAATACAAGCGTTTCTCATTTTTAAATATCTTCCCCCTTTGATTAAAATGTAATTAATGATTCAATTAAAATGTGTCGTAAATATTTTTTAAAATTGACATACGCATCAAACTTTTATTTTGAAAGTCTACTCTTATAGCCAAAACATGTTTTTGAGCTTATCGAAAAATATAATTAATAAATATGTTACAAGGAATAAAGAACTTTAAGGAGAAATGTAAATTAGAATACAAGTGTTTCTCATTTCTAAATTTCTTCCCCATTGGATTAAAAAGTAGATTAATGATTCATTTTAAATGTGTCTTATATATTTTCCAAAGGTGAAAAATGCATCAAACTTCTATTTGATAGTCTCCTCTTACATCCTAAATAAGGTTTTAGGTGTATCTAGAATAGAAATTAATAATTATGTTACAAGGAATAAAGAACTTTAAGAAGAAATGTAAATTAGAATAAATGTGTTTCACATTTCTAAATATCTTCTCCCTAGAATTAAAAAGTAGATTAAAAATTCATTTAAAATGTGGTGTAAATCTTATTTTAAATTGACATACGCATCAAACTGTTATTTTGAAAGTCTACTCTTATAGCCTAAACAGGTTTTTAAGCATATCGAGAAATGAAATTAATAAGTATGTTACAAGGAATAAAAAACTTTTAGGAAAATGTAAATTAAAATAAATGAGTTTCTAGTTTCTAAATATCTTCACCATTGGATTAAAAAGTAGATTCATGATTATTTTCAAATGTGTCTTATATCTTTTTTAAAGGTGAAAAAAGCATCAAACTTTTATTTTGAATGTATTCTTTCATATCCTAAACAAGTTTTTAAGTGTATCAATAAATGAAATTAATAGGTATTTACAAGGAATAAAAAATATTAAGGAGAAATGTAAATTGGAATACATGTGTTTCTCATTTCTAAATATCTTCCACCTTAGATTAAAATGTAGATTAATGATTTTTTTCAAATATGTGGTGTATATTTTTTAAAGGTAAAAAATGGATCAAACTTTTATTTTGAAAGTCTTCTCGTATAGCCTAAACATGCTTTTAAGGGTATCGAAAAATGGTATTAATAAGTATGTTACAGGGAATAAAGAATAATAAGGAGAAATGTAAATTACAATACAAGCGTTTCTCATTTCTAAGTATCTTCCCCCTTTGATTAAAATGTAGATTAATGATTCAATTTAAATGTGTCTTGTATTTTTACCAAGAGTGAAAAACACATCAAACTTTTATTTGATAGTATTATCTTATATCCTAAACAAGGTTTTATGCGTATCAAGAAAGGAAATTAAGAATTTTGTTACAAGGAATATTAAAGAACTTTAAGAAGAAATGTAAATTCGAATACATGTGTTTCTTATTTCTAAATACCTTCCGCTCCAATTAAAAAGTAGATTAATAATTCATTTAAAATGTATCATATATATTTTTTAAAGGTGACAAACACATCGAACTTTTATTTTGGAAGTCTAGTCTTATATCCTAAACATGTTTTAAACATATTGAGAAATGAAATTAATAAGTATGTTGCAAGCAATAAAGAACTTTAAGGAGAAATGTAAATCAGAATAAATGTGTTTCTCATTTCTAAATATATTCCCCTTTGGATTAAAAAGTAAATTTATGATTGTTTTCAAATGTGACATATATATTTTTTAGAAGTAAAAAACACATCAAACTTTTATTTTGAAAATCTTCTTTTATAGCCTAAACATGCTTTTAAGCCTACTAAAAATGAATTTAATAAGTATTTACAAGGAGTAAAGAATTTCAAGTAGAAATGTAAATTGGAATACAAGTGTTTCTCATTTCTAAATATTTTCATCATTAGATTAGAAAGTAGATTAATGATTCATTTTCAATGTGTCTTATATATTTTTCAAAGGTGAAAAATGCACAAAACTCTTATTTGATAATCTTCTCTTATATCCTAAACAAGGTTTTATGCCTAGCAAGAAAGGAAATTACTAATTATGTTACAAGGAATAACGAACTTTAAGAAGAAATGTAAATTAGAATATATGTGTTTCTCATTTCTAAATATCTTTCCCCTCGCATTTAAAAGTATATTAATAATTCTTTTAAAATGTGTCGTATATCTTTTTTAAAGGTGACAAACGCATCAAACTTTTATTTTGAAAGTCTACTCTTATTGCTTAAACATGTTTTTAAGCGTATCGAGAAATGAAATTAATAAGTATGTTACAAAGAATAACGAATATTAAGGAGAAATGTAAATTGAAATACATACGTTTCACATTTCTAAATATCTTCCCCCTCGAATTAAAAAGTAGATTAATAAGTCATTTAAAATAAGCCGTATATCTTTTTTAAAGGTGACAAACACATCAAACTTTTATTTTGAAAGTCTACTCTTATAACCTAAACATGATTTTAAGCGTATCGAGAAATATAATTAATAAGTATGTTACAAGGAATAAAGAACTTTAAGTAGAAATGTAAATTAGCATAAATCAGTTCCTCATTTCTAAAAATATTCCCCTTTGGAATAAAAAGTAGATTAATAATTGTTTTCAAATATGTCTTATATATTTTCTAAAGTTGAAAAGCACATCAAACTTTTATATTGAGAGTCTTCTTTTATATCCTAAACAAGCTTGTAAGTGTACGAAGAAATGAAATTAAAAAGTATTTAAAAGAAATAAAGGATATTAAGGAGAAATATAAATTGGAATACATGTGTTTCTCATTTCAAAATATCTTTCACCTTGTATTAAAAAGTATATTAATGATTCTTTTCAAATGTGTCGTGTATCTTTTTTAAAGGTGAAAAACTAATCAAACTTTTATTTTAAGAGTCTTCTCTTATAGCCTAAATATGCTTTTAAACGTAATGAAAAATGAAATATAAGTATGTTACAAGGAATAAAGTACTTTAAGGAGAAATGTAAATTAGAATACAAGTATTTCTCATTTCAAAATATCTTATCCCTTGGATTAAAAAGTAGATTAATGATTCATTTTAAATATGTCTTATATATTTTCCAAAGGTGAAAAATGCATCAAACTTTTTATTTCATAGTCTTCTCTTATATCCTAAACAAGGTTTTATGCGTATCAAGAAAGGAAATTAATAACAATGTTATAAGGAATAAATAAATTTTAGAAGAAATGTAAAATGAAATACATGTTTTCTCATTTCTAAATATCTTCCTCCTCGCATGAAAAAGTTGATTAATAATTCATTTAAAATGTGTCCTATATCTTTTTCAAACGTGTCAAACGCATAAAACTTTTATTTTGAAAGTCTATTATTATAGCAAAAGCATGCTTTTAAGTGTATCGAGAAATGAGATTAATAAGTATGTTGTAAGGAATAACGAATATTAAGCAGAAATGTAAATTAGAATAAATGTGTCTCTCATTTCTAAATATATTACACATTGGATTAAAAAGTAAATTGATGATTGTTTTCAAATGTGTCGTTTACTTATTTAAATGTGAAAAATGCATCAAAATTTTATTTTGAGTGTCTTCGATTATAGTCTAAACATGCCTTTAAACGTATCAAAAATAGAATTAATAAGTATGTTACAAGGAATAAAAAACTTTAAGGGGAAGTGTAAATTAGAATACAAGTGTTTCTCATTTCTAAATTTCTTTCCCATTGGATTAAAAAGTAGATTAATGATTCATTATAAATGTGTCTTATATATTTTCCAAAGTCTAAAAATGCATCAAACTTTTATTTGATATTCTCCTCTTACATCCTAAACAAGGTTTTAGGTGTATCAAGAATAGAAATTAATAATTAGGTTACAAGGAATAAAGAACTTTCAGAAGAAATGTAAATTAGAATACATGCGTTTCACATTTCTAAATATCTTCCCCCTCAAATTAAAAAGTAGATTAACAATTCATTTAAAATGTGTCGTAAATCTTTTTTAACATTGACATATGCATCAAATTTTTATTTTGAAAGTCTACTCTTAAAGCCTAAACATGTTTTTAAGCGTATCGAGAAATGGAATCAATAAGTATGTTACAAGGAATAAAGAAATTTTAGGAAAATGTAAATTAAAATAAATGAGTTTCTCATTTCTAAATATCCTAACCATTGGATTAAAAAGTAGATTAATGATTGTTTTCAAATGTGCCTTATATCTTTTTTAAAGGTGAAAAAAGTATCAAACTTTTATTTTGAAAGTCTTCTTTTATATCCTAAAGAAGCCTTTAAGTGTATCAAGAAATGAAAATAATAAGTATGCTACAAGGAATAAAGATTATTAAGGAGAATTGTAAATTAGAATACATGTGTTTCTCATTTCTAAATATCTTTCACCTTAGATTAAAAAGTAAATTAATGATTCTTTTCTAATGTGTCTTATATCTTTTTAAAAGGTAAAAAACTCATCAAAATTTTATTTTGAGAGTCTTCTTTTATATCCTAAACAAGCTTTTAAGTGTATCAAGAAATGAAATTAAAAAGTATTTACAAGAAATAAAGAATATTAAGGAGAAATCTAAATTGGAATACATGTGATTCTCTTTTCTAAATATCTTCCACTTACGATTAAAAAGTATATTAATGATTCTTTTCAAATGTGTTGCGTATCTTTTTTAAAGTTGAAAAATGAATCAAACTTTTATTTTAAGAGTCTTCTCTTATAGCCCAAACATGATTTTAAATGTATCGAAAAATGGAATTAATAAATATATTACAAAGAATAAAAAAATTTAAGGAGAAATGTAAATTATAATACAAGTATTTCACTTTTCTAAATATCTTACCTCTTGGATTAAATAGTAGATTAATGATTCAATTAAAATGTGTTTTATATATATTCCAGAGGTGAAAAATACATCAAACTTTTATTTGATAGTCTTCTCTTATATCCTAAACAAGGTTTTATGTGTATCAAGAATAGAAATTAATAATTATGTTACAAGGAATAAAGAATTTTAAGGAGAAATGTAAATTGAAGTACATGGGTTTCTCATTTCTAAATATTTTCACCATCGAATTAAAAAGTAGATTAATAATTCATTTCCAACATGTCGTTTATTTTTTTTAAAGGTGAAAAACGCTTTTAAACTTTTATTTGATAGTCTTCTCTATAACCTAAACATGCTTTTAAACTTATAGAAAAATGGAATTAATAAATATATTACAAAGAATAAAGAACTTTAAGGAGAAATGTAAATTAAAATACAAGTGTTTCTCATTTTTAAATATCTTCCCCTTTGGATTAACGAGTGGATTAATGATTGTTTTCAAATGTGTCTTATATATCTTTTTCAAAGTTGAAAAATACATCAAACATTTATTTTGAAAGTCTAATTTTATGTCCTAAACAACTTTTAAGCCTATCGAAAAATTAAATTTATAAGTATTTACTAGAAATAAAGAATTTTAAGGAGAATTGTAAATGGGAATATATGTGTTTCTCATTTCTAAATATCTTCCACCTTTGATTAAAAAGTAGATTAATGATTATTTTTTAATGTGTATCATATCTTTTTTAAAGGTGAAAAATGCATTGACCTTTTATTTTGAGATTCTTCTCTATAGCCTAAACATGCTTTTAAACATATCGAAAAATGGAATTAATAAATATGTTACAAGGAATAAAGAACTTTAAGGAGAAATGTAAATTAGAATACAAGTGTTTCTCATTTTTAAATATCTTTACCATTAGATTAAAAAGCGGATTAATGATTGTTTTCAAATGTGTCTTATATCTTTTTTAAAGTTGAAAAACGCTTCAAACTTTTATTTGGAAAGTCTTCTTTTATATCATGAACAAGCTATTAAGTGTATTAAGAAATAGAATTAATAAGTATGCTACAAGGAATCAAATTATTAAGGAGAAATGTAAATTGAAATACATGTGTTTCTCATTTCTAAATATCTTCCACCTTGGATTAAAAAAGTAGATTGATTATTCTTTTCTAATGTGTCTTATATCTTTTTTAAAGATGAAAAATGCATCAAATTTTTATTTTGAAAGTCTTCTCTTATAGCCTAAACAATCTTTTAAGCATATCAAGAAATGAAATTAATAAGTATTTATAAGGAATAAAGAATATTAAGAAGAAATGTAAATTGAAATACTTGTGTTTCTCATTTCTAAATATATTACACCTTGGATTAAAAGGTAGATTAATGATTCTTTTCAAATGTGTCGTGTATCTTTTTTAAAGGGGAAAAACGCATCAAACTTTTATTTTTAGAGTTTTCTCTTATAGCAAGAACATGCTTTTAAACGTCTAGAAAAATGAAATTAACAAGTATGTTACAAGGAATAAAGAACTTTATGGAGAAATGTAAATTAAAATACAAGTGTTTCTTATTTCTAAATATCTTTCCCCATGGATTAAAAAGTAGAATAATTAATTATTTTAAATGTCTCTTATATATTTTACAAAGGTGAAAAATGCATCAAACTTTTATTTGGTAGTCTCCTCTTATATCCTAAACAAGGTTTTATGTGTATCAAGAATAGAAATTAATAATTATGTTACAAGGAATAAAAAATATTAAGAATAAATGTAAATTGGAATACATGTGTTTTACATTTCTAAATATAATACCCCTCGAATTAAAAGGTAGATTAATGATTCTTTTCAAATGTGTTGTGAATCATTTTTAAAGGTGAAAAACGTATCAAAATTTTATTTTGAAAGTCTACTCTTATAACCTAAAAACGCTTTTAAACGCATAGAAAAATGGAATTAATAAGTATGTTACAAGGAATAAAGAACTTTAATTAGAAATGTAAATTAGAATACAAGTGTTTCTCATTTCTAAATATCTTACCCCTTAGATTGAAAAGTAGATTAATGATTCATTTTAAATGTGTTTTATATATATTCCAAAGGTGAAAAATGCATCAAACTTTTATTTGATAGTCTCTTCTTATATCCTAAACAAGGGTTTATGTGTATCAAGAATAGAAATTAATAATTATATTACAAGGAATGAAGAACTTTAAGAAGAAATGTAAATATGAATACATGCTTTTCACATTTCTAAATATCTTTCCCTTCAAATTAAAAAGTAGATTAATAATTCATTTAAAATGTATCGTAAATCTTTTTTAAATGTGAAAAATGCATGAAACTTTTATTTTGAAAGTCTTCTCTTATAGCCTAAACATGGTTTTAAGCATATGGAGAAATGAAATTAATAAGTATGTTACAAGGAATAAAGGAATTTTCGGAAAAATGTAAATTAGAATAAATGAGTTCGTTATTTCTAAATATCTTCACCTTTGAATTAAAAAGTGGATTAATTATTGTTTTCAAATGTGTCTTATATCTTTTTTAAAGATGAATAATGCATCTAACTTTTATTTTAAAAGTCTTATTGTATTTCCTAAACAAGCTTTTAAATATATGAAGAAATGAAAATAATCAGTATTTACAAGGAATAAAGAATATTAAGGAGAAATGTAAATTGAAATACATGTGTTTCTCATTTCTAAATATCTTCCACCTTAGATTAAAAAGTAGATTAATGATTCTTTTCTAATGTGTCTTGTATCTTTTTTAAGGTGAAAAACGCATCAAACTTTTATTTTGAAAGTATTCTCCAATAGCCTAATCATGCTTTTAAACTTATAGAAAAATAGAATTAATAAGTATGTTATAAGAAATAAAGACGTTTTAGGAGAAATGTAAATTGGAATACAAGTTTTTGCCATTTCTAAATATCTTCACCCTTAAATTAAAAGGTAGATTAATAATTCATTTAAAATGTGTCGTGTATCTTTTTCAAAGTTCACAAACGCATCAAACCTTTATTTTGATAGTATACTATTATAGCCTAAACATACTTTTAAGTGTATCGAGAAATGAAATTAATAAGTATGTTTCAAGGAATAAAGAATATTAAGGAGAAATGTAAATTAGAATACATGTATTTCCCATTTCTAAATATCTTCCACCTTGGATTAAAAAGCAGATTAATGATTCTTTCCAAATGTGTCTTATATCTTTTTAAAAGTTGAAAACATAACAAACTTTTATTTTGAAAGTCTTCTCTTACATCCTAAACAACTTTTAAGCATATCAAGAAATGAATTTAATAAGTATTTATAAGGAATAAAGAATATTAAGGAGAATTGTAAATTGGAATACTTGTGTTTCTCATTTTTAAATATATTACAGCTTGGATTAAAGAGTAGATTAATTATTCTTTTCAAATGTGTCGTGTATCTTTTTTAGAAATGAAAAACTCATGAAACTTTTATATTGAAAGTCTTCCCTTATAGCCTAAACATGCTTTTAAACTTATTGAAAAATGGAATTAATAAGTATGTTACAATGAATACATAATTTTAAGGAGAAATGTAAATTAGAATACAAGTGTTTCTCATTTCTAAATATCTTCCCTTTTAATTAAAAAATAGATTAATAATTCATTTAAAATATGTCGTAAATGTTTTTTAAAGGTGACAAATGCATCAAATTTTTATTTTGAAAGTCTACTATTATAGCCCAAACATGCTTTTAAGCGTATCGAGAAATAGAATTAATAAATATGTTATAAGGAATGAAGAACTTTAAAGAGAAATCTAAATTAGAATAAATGAGTTTCTCATTTCTAAATATCTTCCACTTTGGATTAAAAAGTAAACTATCAAATGTGTCGTATATCTTTTTTAAAGGTGAAAAACGCATCATACTTTTATTTTAAAAGTCTTCTTTTATATCCTAAACAAGCTTTTAAGGGTATCAATAAATGAAATTAATAAGTATTTACAAGAAATAAAGAATATTAAAGAGAAATGAAAATTGGAATACATGTGTTTCTCATTTCTAAATATCTTCTACCTTGGATTAAAAAATAGATTAATGATTCTTTTGTAACGTGTCTTATATCTTTTTTAAAATGAAAAAATGCATCAAACTTTTAGTTTGAATGTGTTCTTTTATAACCTAAACATGCTTTTAAGGGTATCCAGATATGAAATTAATAAGTATGTTACAAGGAATAAAGAACTTTTTGGAGAAATGTAAATAAGCAAAAATGAGTTTCTCATACATAAATATCTTCCCCTTTGTATTAAAAAGTATATTAATGATTTTTTTCACATGTGTTTTATATCTTTTTTGAAGATGAAAAATGCATCAAATTTTTATTTTGGGTCTTATTTTATATCCTAAACAAGCTTTTAAGCATATCAAGTAATTAAATTAATAAGTATTTACAAGCAATAAAGAATATTAAGGAAAAATGTAAATTGGAATACATGTGTTTCTCATTTCTAAATATCTTTCACCTTGCATTAAAAAGTAGATTAATGATTCTTTTCTATTGTGTCTTATATCTTTTTTAAAGGGAAAAAATGTATCAAACTTTTTGTTTGAAAGTCTTCTTTTATACCCTAAACAAGCTTTTAAGCATATCAAGAAAGGAAATTAATAAGTATTTACAAGAAATAAAGAATATTAAGGATAAATGTAAATTGGAATACATGTGTTTCTCATTTCTAAATATCATCCACCTTTGGATTAAAAAATAGATTAATGATTGTTTTCTAATGTGTCTTATATCTTTTTTAAAGGTGAAAATTGCATCAAACTTTTATTTTGAAAGTCTTCTTTTATATCCTAAACAAGCTTTTAAGCGTATCAAGAAATGAAATTAATAAGTATTTTAAAAAAATAAAGAATATTAAGGAGAAATGTAAATTGGAATACATGTGTTTATCATTTCTTAATATCTTCCACCTTGGATTAAAAAGCATATTAAAGATTCATATCAAATGTGTCGTGTATCTTTTTTTAAGGCGAAAAAAGCAACAAACTTTTATTTTGAGTCCTCTCTTATAGCCTAAAAATACTTTTAAACGTATCGAAAAATGGAATTAATAAGTATGTTACAAGGAAAAAAAACTTTAAGGAAAAATGTAAATTAGAATACAAGTGTTTCTCATTTCTAAATATCTTCCCCCTTGGATTAAAAAGTAGATTAATTATTCATTTTAAATGTGCCTTATATATTTTCCAAAGATGAAAAACTCATCAAAATTTTATTTGATAGTCTTCTCTTATATCCTAAACAAGGTTTTATGCGTATCAAGAAAGGAAATTAATAACTATGATACAAGGAATAAAGAACTTTAAGACGAAATGTAAAATGGAATACATGCGTTTCTCATTTCTAAATAACTTTCCCATGGCATTAAAAAGTAGATTAATGATTATTTTCAAATGTGTTGTGTATCTTTTTTAAAGGTGAAAAACGAATCAACCTTTTATTTTGAGAGTCTTCTCTTATAGCCTAAACATGCTTTTAAACATATCGAAAAATAGAATTAATATGTATGTTACAAGGAATAAAAAACTTTAAAGGGAAATGTAAATTGGAATACAAGTGTTTCTCATTTCTACATATCCTAAACCTTGGATTATAAAGTAGATTAATAATTCATTTCAAATGTATCGTATATTTTATTCAAAGGTCACAAACGCATCCAAATTTTATTTTGAAAGTATACTATTATAACCTAAACATGCTTTTAAGCGTATCAAGAAATGAAATTAATAAATATGTTACAAGGAATAAAGAACTTCAAGGAGAATGTAAATTAGAATAAAGTGTTTCTCAATTCTAAATATCTTCTCCTTTAGATTAAAAAGTGTATTAATGATTTTTTTCTAATGTGTCTTATATTTTTTTTAAAGTTGAAAAACACATAAAAAATTTATTTGAAAATCTTCTTTTATATCCTAAATAAGCTTTTAAGCGTATAAAGAAATGAAATTAATAAGTATTTATAAGGAATAAAGAATATTAAGGAGAAATGTAAATTTGAATACATGTGTTTCTCATTTCTAAATATCTTCCACCTTGGATTAAAAAGTAGATTAATGATTATTTTTAAATGTGTCATGTATCTTTTTTAAAGGTGAAAAACGCATCGAACTTTTATTTTGAGTCTTCTCTTATAGCCTAAACATGCTTTTAAATGTATCGAAAAATGGAATTAATAAGTATGTTTCAAGGAAAAAAGAACTTTAAGGAGAAATGTAAATTAGAATACAAGTGTTTCTCATATCTCAATATCTTCCCCCTTGGATTAAAAAGTAGATTAATGATTCATTTTAAATGTGTCTTATATATTTTTCAAAGTTGAAAAACACATCAAACTTTTTTTATAGTCTTCTCTTATATCCTAAACAAGGTTTTATGTGTATCAAAAAATGAAATTAATAACTAGGTTACAAGGAATAATGAAATTTAAAAAGAAATGTAAAATGGAATACATGTATTTCTCATTTGTAAATATTTTTCCTCTGGCATTAAAAAGTAGATTAATAATTCATTTTAAATGTGTCATATATCTTTTTCAATGGTGCCAAAACGCTTTAAACTTTTATTTTGAAAGTCTAATATTATAGCCTAAACATGCTTTTCCGCGTATCGAGATATGAAATTAATAAGTATGTTAGAAGGAATAAAGAACTTTAAGAAGAAATCGAAATTAGAAAAAATGATTTTCTCATTTCTAAATATCTTCACATTTGGATTAAAAAGTAGATTAATGATTGTTTTTAAACGTGTCTTATATCTTTTTTAAAGTTGAAAAATGAATCAAACATTTATTTTGAATTTCTTCTCTTATATCCTAAACAAGCTTTTAACTATGTTACAAAAAATAAAGAACTTCAAGGAGAAATGTAAATTAGAATTCATGCTTTTCTCATATCTAAATATCTTTACCCTTGAATTAAAAAGTTGATAAATAATTCATTTAAAATGTGTCGCATATATTTTTTAAAATTGACAAAGGCATCAAAATTTTATTTTGAAAGTCTACTCTTATAGCCTAAACATGCTTTTAAATGTATCAAAAAATAGAATTAATAAGTATGTTACAAGAAATAAAGAACTTGAGAAATGTAAATTAGAATACAAGTGTTTCTCATATCTAAATATCTTCCCCTTTGGATTAAAAATTAGGTTAATGATTATTTTAAATTTGTCTTATATATTTTTCAAAGTTGAAAAACACATCAAACTTTTATTTTAAATGTGTTCTCTTATAGTCTAAACATGCTTTTAAGCGCATCGGGAAATGAAATTAATTAGTATGTTACAAGGAATAAAGAACTTTATGGAGAAATGTAAATTGGAATACATGCGTTTCTTATTTCTAAATATCTTGCCACTTGGATTAAAAAGTATATTAATGATTCATTTCAAATATGTTGTGTATCTTTTTTTAATGTGAAAATGCATCAAAATTTATTTTGAAAGTCTTCTCTTAAAGTATAAACATGCATTTAATTAAGCGTATCAAGAAATGGAATTAATAAGTATGTTACAAGGAATAAAGAACTTTTAAGAGAACTCTAAATTTGTATACATGCATTTCTCATTTATTATATCTTTTTTAAAGGCAAAAAATGCATTAAACATTTATTTTGAAAGTCTTCTTTTATATCCTAAACAAGATTTTAAGTGTATCAAGAAATGAAATTAATAAATATTTAAAAGAAATAAAGAATATTAAGGAGAAATATAAATTAGAATAAATGTGTTTTTCTATTCTATGTATCTTCCAACATGGATTAAAAAGTGGGTTAATGATTCTTTTCAAATGTGTCGTGTCACTTTTTTAAAGGTGAAAAATGCATCAAACTTTTATTTTGAAAGTCTTCTCTTATATACTAATCATGCTTTTAAACGTATCAAAAAATAGAATTAATAAATATGTTATAAGAAATAAAGAACTTTAAGGAGAAATGTAAATTAGAATACAAGTGTTTCTCATTTTTAAATATCTTCCCTCTTTGATTAAAAAGTAGATTAATGATTCATTTTTAATGTGTCTTATATATTTTCCAAAGGTGAAAAAAGCATCAAACTTTTATTTGTTAGTCTTCTCTTATATCCTAAACAAAGTTTTATGCGTATCAAGAATAGAAATTAATAATTATATTATAAGGTAGAAATATAAAATGGAATACATATGTTTCTCATTTCTAAATATCTTCTACCTTGAATTAAAAAGTGGATTAATAATTCATTTAAAATGTGTAGTAAATCTTTTTTAAAGGTGACATACGCATCAAACTTTTATTTTGAAAGTCTACTGTTATATCCTAAACAAGCTTTTAAGCATATCGAGAAATGGAATTAATAAGTATCTTACAAGGAATAAAGAACTTTAAGGAGAAATGTAAAGTAGAATAAAAGTATTTCTCATTTCTAAATATCTTTCACCTTGGATTAAAAAGGAGATTAATGATTAATTTTAAATGTGTCTTTTATATTTTACAAAGGTGAAAAAAAACATTAAACTTTTATTTTAAAAGTCTTTTCTTATAGCCTAAACATGCTTTTAAGCATATAGAGAAATGGAATTAATAAGTATGTTATAAGAAATAAAGAACTTTAAGAAGAAATATAAATTAGAATACGTGCATTTCTTATTTCTAAATATCTTCCCCCTTTGATTAAGAAGTAGACTAATGATTCATTTCAAATGTGTTGAATATCTTTTTTAAAGGTGAAAAAGGCATCAAATTTTTATTTTGAAAGTCATATTTTATATCATAAACATGCTTTTAAGCGCATTGAGAAATGAAATTAATAAATATGTTACAAGTAATAATGAATTTTAAATAGAAATGTAAATATTAATACAAGTGTTTTGTCGTATCTAAATATCTTCCCCATTGGATTAAAAAGTAGATTAAAGATTCATTTTAAATATGTGTTATATATTTTCTAAAGGTGAAAAACACATCAAACTTTTAATTCGAAAGTATTCTCTTATAACCTAAACATGCTTTTAAGGCTATCAAGAAATATAATTAATAAGTATGTTACAAGGAATAAAGAAATATAAGGAGAAATGTAAATTTGAATGCATTTCTTATTTTTAAATATCTTCCTTCTTGGATTAAAAAGTACATTAATGTTTCATTTCAAAAGTGTCATATTTATTATTTAAAGGTGAAAAATGCTTTAAACTTTTATTATGACAGTCTTTCTTATAGCCTAATCAGGCTTTTAAATGTCATCTTTTGTTGCCATTTTAATCCTTCAAGAATGATTTTGGAAGCGAGCTAATTTGCTTTGCCTAAAACCAAGGGATATCTACCTGTGCCATGGATAAGAGTTTTTTTCTTATAAAAGAATCCCCTATACCTCAATTATGCTCAACATTTACTTCTATTTCTAACATTGATATGTGATTTGTCACTACAATGTCACTTTCCTTTTTATCCTAAACTTTTAGATCAAATTCTTGCAATAGTAGTACCCATTGTATCAATATAAGATTTTTAGTAATAGTTGATGGCTGAATGATCCGTGTAGATGATTACCTTAGTTCCCACTAAGTAAGGTTGGAATTTTTTGAAAGAAAAGACAATTGCTAAGAGCTCCTTTTATGTAGTGGCATAGTTCATTCATGCATCATCCAAGGTTTTTCTAGCATAATAAATGGGATGTAGTACCTTCCCCAAAATAACCTTAATAGCAAAGTCACTAGCATCACATATCAATTTGAATGGTTTGCTTCAATTTGGAGCTATTTTGACTATGTTGACACTAGTTTCTCTTTAGTTATAAGAAATGCCTCTAAGCACTTTTCATTTAAATGGCACATCTTTTTCCAATATAGTGCATAGAGGTTTGAAGATTTTTGAGAAGTCTTTAATGAACCTTCGATGGAAACCTACATGCTCAAAATAACTTCTAACTTCTTTCACACTCTTTGGGAGTGGCATTTGCTCAATTACTTTAATCTTTGCTCCATGTCTTTCCATAGCACCATGAAGTGGTATTTTTTTCCAATTTACCACTAAGTTGGCTTCTTCATTAGCATAAGTGAAGAAATGTATAGACATTCTTTAAAACTGTCCCTAAAAATTGAAAAGTCATCCATAAATATTTCAAGATAGTTTTCCACCGTGTCTAAAAAATAGCCATATAATACAGTGCATTCTTAAGTATGGATATAAACTTATTGAGAGTTTCATTGCTTTGTAATTTATTATTAATTTGAATATTACTAACTTGGATCGTGGAAAGTTGCAGAAAATTATTAAACTAATAGTCAAATTAACTAAATTAATGAGTAAATAAATATTAAAGAAAGATATAAAAATATTAATCTTTCAATTTTCTTCATAAATAAATAATTAGAAAACCCCGTATAATTGTCATAGTAGTGATAAAATCAATTGCATCTAACTATCACACAATTTTTCTCTCAAGCAAACTACATTATATATATTAAATAATCGAATTACACCTTCATACTAATCAAATTACATACTACTTAATAAGTTCATAATTATTGATCTCATTCATAAGAAGTATACATTTCTACTTAGAAACTATATACATGTTAAACAATCAAATAATTACCTCCAACTTATCTAATCACCTTTATAGATTAAAATTTGGAGAAACTATTCTAGAATGAAAATCATATTAAATAATTTCAAATATATAAAAATCATAATGGGTTCAAAATAATTAATTCACATAATAGATAATTGGATTCTTAAGAACCCTAGACAATAAAATTTAGCCTCTTCACATCTTGATGAAATTCATAAATTCAATTTAAAAAATCATGAAAATTAATTAAAGATGATGAAAAAAATAGAATACAGTCAATCTCTTGACCTTGTACTAGCTCCTTCTTCAATCTTCTCCCATCTCCTTGCTTTTCTTTGCCTTTAATGTGTATCTCTTTTCTTTGTTATTTTGTATCATTCTTCTTAATTATGTCAATTATGTCTTCAATGATGGTCTCTAGTCTTGTTTAAATGGGTTAAAATAGGTCTAAGTTTAGGAATCATATTAGTTTTGATCCAATGATTGAGATTGAAAGTTGAACTTAATGTAAGTCTTGTGAGTTCTTTGTATCTTCATTGGTGTTTTCATGTGCAAACCATAAAGTCTATTTTATTTTACTTAATGTATTGTTTTTCCCAATGTAAGGTTACTTACAGATGATTAATAATGCACACACGTATATAGTTAAGTATATTTTATATGTGAGCATGTTTACACACATCACATGGTTGGTTACCGTAATATGCATGCTAGGTTAGGTATTGTGGTTTTGTTTCATTTTATATGGGATATTTATAAAGAATTACTTGACAATTTTTGAAAAGAAAAAAAAATTGGTTGGCTCAATGACCCCTTCACCTACCCCTCGATAACCCTAGTCGGTAAGGCATTTAACGACTTATTTCCTCATTGAGATTGGTTGTAACCCTCACTAAGGGGGTTAGTGATAAGGTCAACAAGACACCCCAGAAAATGTAGAATTAATCTTATTTTTTAAAATTATGTTAAAATTATTGTTGAAGAACATGTAGTAAACATGTGATCTCCTTCTCAAATAGTACTTGTGAGATAAAAAAAAAGTTATACTCTTTCAATGTTTTGTAACATTTTTGTCTCTTGTTTTGGTATAATTTGATTCTAATAATTGAAATGAATTATGTTGGTTTTTTAAGGTAGTTTCATTGTATGTTTTATATTTACAATTTTTAAAAACATAGTATGTTATAAATAAGCTATTGAAATTAAAACAATCTAATAAAATTAAATGTTCAAAAAGAACTATAGGAATTTAGGTAGAGAAAAAAATATGATTAATCATACATTTTATGTTATTCTTTTTTGCTTTATTTAATTTGATAGTTACTTAAAGCTCTAAAAAAATTAATTTTAGGAGTAAAAGGACCTCAAAATTATTTAATTATTTTATATTTTAATCATTCATAATCTTTTTGTACACAAAAACTAAAAAGAATCTAAATTAGCAGCTTCCTAAACAAGTGCTTAATAAATTCATGAAAATGACTTGTATATATACAAGAAGTCAAGGAGAGATGGGGGAGAAGTAAGCTTGAAAAGTTGGCTTGTGGCACTTTTATTATTTCATTATTACTATACATTTGTTCCTTTCACATTAATACCTACTTTTATTCCTACAACACTCTAACATTTTTTTAACCTTTTCTTTTACATTACCCATTCCAACGCCACCACCACCCCACTTAACATCTAATGTGTGTTCAAAATGGGTGTTCAAAATAGGAGATATTAAAGAAATGATGTCCAAGTAGGTGTAATACAGTGAGATATTCTCCAATTAGAAAATCGTAAATCGTGATCTATAAGTTTGGAAATTAATGCATGCGTATGTAGTTTAATTATTTCAAACCAAAAAATAAATAAATAAATAAATAAATTGAATAACTATAGTCAACATATATATGTGGTTCAAAATTGAATGGGCATATACATGTGTCCAAAATATAATATCGGAATGTACATGACATTATTCTTTTATAAATCATTAAAAAATAAGATTAAAGTTACAAATGATCTATCATAACAATATTCTAACACTTTGTACCTTTCAGCAAAAAAGTAGAATATGTGCGTTGGAACTTTGAACAAAGCAACTTTTTTGTATTTATATTTATTTTTAAATCTTAACCGTGCTATATAAAAATCTAAAAAATTATATAGACGGATGTATATTTGAACTCGAAAGGAATATATTTATTTCTTATTTAAAAAATTATTATATATATTTTATTTAAATTTAAATATGTACATAAATTATTGAGTTTGTGGGAATTCTTTAGCAACAAAAGCCTAAAATTTAAAATAAAATGCATATCATTAATCTTATTTAGATTACAATACTAATGTTTATCACTTAAAATATCACATTTATTTATTTTACCATATGAGTTATGAAGCGTGGCCCTACTAACTCCTATATAAACAAATTAAAAGAATATACATGTCAATTTGAGATCATCTCATATGAAACAACAACCAGCAAAAACAACTAAATTTCTATTTGGTTAGATTGGTAGCAAGAGAACAAGATGGTAGAAAGATTGAATGTGGAAATAAATACGAAACTTGTGAAAGCAGTCATGGGAGAGAAATGGGAAGATATGTTGGAAATCTTGGAAAAACAAGAAAAAAGCGTAACTTCTCCGATCACCGTTATTGGAGACACTGCGATTCACTATATTGTTCATAGTGGAAGGGAAGATTTGGTACAAAAAGTGATAGAAAATTTACTAAAAGAACATCCATCATCATCATCACCATTACTACATATCCAAAATGTTTATGGAAACACAGCTCTTCATGAAACAGCCACTACCAATAATATCACAATAGCAAAACTACTGCTTAATAAAGATCCTGATCTTCTAAATAAACCAAACAAAAGAGGTGAAACTCCACTTTTTCGTGCTGCTTCTTTTGGAAAAACCGAAATGTTCAGATTTTTACTCTTAGAAATCCAACCCAACCAAATCAAATCCCATCTTCTCTCAGATGGCACTTCTCTTCTTCACCTAGCCATACGGAGCGAATGTTTTGGTATGTATGTATCTAATTAATTAACTTTTACTACAATTTGTCTGCAATGTTCAAGTGATTACTTAAATTAATTTCATCTAATATTAATAGTATTAAACAATAATATTTTCATATATATAAGTATTAGAGATATTGATTATATAATTTTTATTCTAATTGTGAAATCAAATTGTATTAGGTAGAAAAATTGTTGTATAATTATGTAGAAATTTTAATTCAATAAAAAGTATTAATCTAAACCATACCGAACACTTAATTTCTGTTTGAATTTTTAATTCTAAAATTTGTATCTTAACTTTTTCTTTTATCTCAAACTAAAATTAATAACTTTTATTTTTAAAATATAGAAAATATAAATTATAAATTAAATATTAATTTAAATAAATTTTTATAATAAAATTATTTTAATATATAAGAAAATTACATAAAATAAATTACATATTATTTTATTAAAATATTTATTATCAAATTTTTACATATTTCCTAAAATATTATATAAACTAATTAAAATATAATTCAGTTTAATAAAAATATAACTAAATGTGTTTAATGAGAGTAAAAAAAAAATTGAAACTCTATTGTTAAAAGAGTTATTTTGTTCACATAAATTTTTACTTTAATAATTTTTTTGGGTGATTTTTTTAATAAATAACAGATATAGTTCTTTTACTACTAAATCGGCCGGACGTAGACCCATATGACAAAGACCTGACTGAAGAAGGGAGCGTGACTTGTCTTCAAGTTCTAGCTAACATGCCAAAGGTTTTCATGAGTGGTCGTCCAACTTCTATGGGCTTATTTGCGAAGCATGTCTATCATTGTAAGTCTTTATCATCTTTACTTCTCTATGCACTGCTGGACTATGTATATGTCTAGTATTTGTGTGTTGGTTTTTCTTCGCTGTATACAAGAATATTAATTAGTTTTACTTTTATAAAAAAAATTATAAATTTTTTTTAAAATAATTTAAAATTTGACAAAATTATTTTTTTCCCCAAAAATTAACATAGTTTTCAAATAATGATGCAACTTTAATCGGTGAAGATGACTTCATCTAGACTCAACTTGATAAAGTTTACTTCTGCATATAAAGTAAATTTTACCTTGTAGTCAATGTTCAGTCAATTTTGACCTATCATTGATAATGAGTTTTAGTAACGACCACTAACATATTAAAATATGAGAGACATGAAAATAACTTCATATACTATTTTGTGCTACTTTGGAGAGAGTGATAATTTTGATTATTAAAATATTTTATTTTTAAAAAATATATATTTTATACCATTTTTGTATTATTCTGTTATATTATATATTTTTACAAATTTATGAGAAGGTAAGACTTACCTACGTGACATAATTGTATTATGGGTGATTTTAATTTGAAATAAGTTCGGTTTAATTTGTTTTTTTTTATTTCATTGAAAACAATCTGAATGATGTTACTAAAGTAGCATTTGATAATTTTAAATTGTATATTATTCTTCCCAATTTAGCCACATTCACTTATGAATATATGAGATACGTTTGATCTCATCTTAATCTCTTTTAGATAACTATTAAATGAATAAAAATATTCAAAAGAAATCAAATCAATTTGTAAGTTAAAATTTATAACCATAGTAATATTCATTATATCTAGCTTATATATTTTTACTATTAAAAAGAGATTCAATATTCGTCCAATTGGATATCGTTCAAGTTGAATTACATCTATTTAAATCCACTCAATATTAAATTGAATCATATTCAATATTATTGAATTCTATTTTTTATTATTATAATAAGTTTTAAAATATATTATTTTAAGTAATTTAAATATATATATTATTTAAATTAACCTTAAATCTCTACTATAAAATTATCTAAAATAATTCATATATTTAGATAGAATAACTTATCACACTAGATAAGTTATTTATTTTATCTAGTGTGATCAAGTTATTCCATCAAGGTATGTAAAATTAAATAATTTTACGGTTGAAACTTTTGAGATTAGTTTAAATAAGAGATAAATTCACTCATGTCACTTGGTTAGGTGGTATTTTTTTTTTGTAATAATTTAAACATTATTGTTATAAAAAAAAGTGACAATAGAAAGATACATATTCAAATTTTAAAATATTTTTATTTTTATTTTATATCAATTTTATAGTCATTATTGTTTATTGTTAAAGACAATCTATAAAAATGATATCACAATAATAATTAAGAAAATATGAAAAAAAATTAAAAAAATATCATTTTGTTCATGTGATGTTACTTTTAAAAAATAAAGGGACTTAATGAGTATAAAAATAATAATACAATGGTTAAACTGTTATTCTTAATATAACTAAAAGACTTATGCTATATTGATAAATTTTAACTTATTATTTTTGATATTTTTTATTTTAATTGATTACTTATATTTATATTATTTAAATGTCATTTTATTAGCTATATTGATAAAAAAAATTGATAAATTTAATAAAAAACTTTAAGTTGTTTTACACCAACATAAAGTTATAAATTTATTATCTTATTTATGGTAAACTTATATCTTCATGCAAAGCATATGAATTAAATATTCCAATCAAATTGGATAATTTTTATCCATTATATTTTATTTAAAGACATTTTAATAAATAGAAACAAAAAATAATAATAATTTTAATTTTTATGTAACATCAATAGTTAAATAAATATAAACATCATAAATGATTTTTTTAATAATTTGAATTTAAAAAAACCGACAAATCGAACTAAATTGAAACATATATTATATTTCAATTTGTATTCGGTTTATACAAAACAGTTTCTCTCATCTTCTCAGTTCGGTCTGGTTTTTGCAAGAGTAGAAAAAAAACTAGATCGAACCAAACCCTTTCTACTCTTATATATGTGTATTTGTATGCAATTTGGATTAATTTCATTCCCTTTTTTGCCAAATTAATTTTGGAGTTTTCATAACAGATCTCAAATATTCTGATTCTAATTCTGAGAATAAAGATGAATACAAAGCTAAGAATGATGAACATGCACGTAGGAATCAAATGAGTGATCTTGAAAGAGATCTAACAACAGAAAATATGGAGATTAAAGGTAATAACAATGCAAATCTATCAACTATATGCAAATTATCATTCTGTAATGGATTTATGATTTATATTTAAAAGAGGTATTATATAAATAATACATGATTTTATTAGTTATTTTTTGTTACTTATTTTTAATTAAAAAGATATTATACATATTTTATTTTAATAAAATAAGATGCATATAATATCTTTTAAAATTTAAAAGTTAGATGAATAACATGCCTATTTTTTATATATAATTTTATAAATATTATACCTAAAAATTTATTTTTCGAAAATTGAGGTGATACAAGTGCTCATCTTCACTTTAAGATTTGTATTTACGAGGGGTGTCATATATTTAGAAAAATAGTATTTGTTATTTTTTTGTTATTATATTTTTTAATTGAAAAAATAATTTTTTTTGTGTATTTACATTCTAATTATTGAAATTTTTTGTTATATTAAAAGTTAAAAATTTTAATTTAAAATTTAGTTAAAATACAATTCTATTTTATACATATAATTTATTTATAATTTCATAAATATTACACGTAAATTTTATCCATCAAAAATTAAGATAGGTGCACGTAACACTCTCAAAGACATACTATATACATCTACTAATATCTAATAATAAGACTTGACCCTTTTTTATTTCAAATCACAAATCAAATATATGTATATAAGATTGTATACTCATTATATAACAAGTAACGAATATATCGTTAGACATGGGTGTACTCCATCACTCGATTACACACAAATCAAATATATGTATATAAGATTGTATACTCATTATATAATAAGTAACGAATACATCGTTAAACATGGGTGTACTCCATCACTCGATTTCACAAATGTATACCTCTCTCTCTACATAACTCAGATATATCTATTTAAGTTTGTCAATTACACAAATGTATAACATAATTAAAAATTTCATATCATACATCACAAACACTAATTTATATTAAGTGATATCTCTCTCTCTCTCTCTATATATATATATATATCTTTAATCTAAAATACAAATTAACCAGATTTTTTTTTTACTGGTAAGAGTACGAGTAGGTTATATGGGTACCTTGCCACTAATTCAACTCATATAATTGTGAAATCGGATGAGCTTTGAAACTCACCTTATGGATAGCTTTAATGGGCAAAAGATTAATACAAAATTAATGTAATTTTGTTAAACTCTAAGCTTTAATGTTTAATTTTCACAAGCTGGTTCAATCTTTCAGAATGGAGAATGATATATATTTATTTATTTTAATATCAATTTATTTCTAACCCTTTTTGTAATGATAATATATATATATTTATCAAAAATATTATATTTTATTTTGAAAAAACAAACAAAACTAAATTGAAACATATATTATGTTTCAATTTGTGTTTGGTTCATACAGAGCAGTTTCTCTTATATATCTTCTCAGTTCGGTCTGGCTTTTGTAAGAGTAGAAGAAAAACTATATCGAACCAAACCCTTCATGCTCTTATATATGTGTATTTATATGCAATTTGGATTAATTTCCTTCCTTTTTTACCATGATAATATGAATTAATTTTAGAGTTTTCATAACAGACTTCAAATATTATGATTCTAATTCTGAGAAGAAAGATGAATACAAAACTAAGAATGATGAACATGCAATCAAGAATCAAATGATTGATCTTGAAAGAGGCCTGACAACAAAAAATGTGGAGATTAAAGGTAATAACAATGCAAATATATGCAAATTATCTTACATGAATAATAGATAATCATATTAGTTATTTTTCAACTGTTACTTATTTTTAATTAAAAATATATTATATGTATTTTATTTTAATAAAATATAATACATAAATATCTTTTAAAATTTAAAACTAACACGAATAACAGTTTTATTTTTTATTTATAATTTTATAATATTATTCCAAAAAATTTAATTTTTCGTGATAGTAGCCCCTCCTCACTATCATCAATAGTAAATTTAGAATTTACATTTACGAGGGGTGACATATATATAGAAAAATAGTATTTATTATTATATTTTTTAATTGAAAAAATATATTTTTTATATTATTTTTAATAAAAATACCTTCAAATTATTGAAATTTTTTGTCATATTTAAGGTTTAAAGCTTAAATTTAAAATTTAATTAGAACAAAGTTTTATTTTAAACATATAATTTATCTATAATTTTATAAATATTACACGTAAATTTTATCTTTTAAAAAATAAGATGAGACGCACATTCACCCCTGAGTATGTACATCTACCTATGTCTAATAACCTGATGTAAAGACTAAACCCTTTTTTATTTCAAACCATAACTCAGTTATATCTTTTTAAGCTTGTAAACTCATGATATAATAAATAACACATATATGGTTACAAATGGGTGTAGTCCATAACTTCATTACACAGATGTATAACATAATTAAAAATTTCATATCATACGTCACAAACTTTATTTTATATTAATTGATCTATATATATATATTAATCTTTAAGAATTAATCAGATTATTTTTACGGGTAAGAGTACTAGTAGGTTATATAGGTACCTTGCCACTAATTCAACTCAGATAATTGGGGAATCGGATGAGCTTTGATGCTCACCTTATGGAGAGCTTTAATGGGCAAAAGATTACTAACAAAATTAGTGTAATTTTGTTAAACTCTAGGCTTTAATGTTTGATTTTCAGAAGCTGGTTAATATATTTATTTATTTTAATATCAATATATTTTTGACCTTTTTTATAATAGTAATATATGTGAAAGATTTGTTTGTCCCACATAAATCAGGAGTTAGACAACAATACTGTTTATAAATTTAGTTAATCTTTAATTCAATGAGATTTTATTAGATTGAGTTAGGCTTTCTGCTTATATAACATGATATCATAGTTAGGTCTTAGTCCTATGTGTAGATCTCCCTTCAATTCTCACCGTAATTTAAAACCAAGATTACCATTGTCCGATGTGAGGGGGAGTGTGAAGGATTTATTTATCCTACATTGAAGTTAGTCAACAATGTTGTTTATAAGTTTAAGCAATCCTTAACTCAATAAGATCTTATTGAATATTATATTTTATTTTGAAAAATTACATAAAATAATACTCCTATTTAATCATGTTAAAAGGAAATTATATTCAATGTAAAATGTTTGAATCTGATTATTTTTAATAAAAAAAAATTTGACTTAAATATTAGTTGTTAAGAATTTTAATGGGTGTTATATAAATATTAGTGGTTAAGAATTTTAATGGGTTGTTTTCCCGTTTTAGAAATATTCTTAGCAAAGTTTGAAGTCAGCTTATATATATTTTGATGCACGGCTAGACAAGAAATGTAAAACTTTAACAAATCTCTTTGAGTTTGCAGGGAGATCAATATCAATGATTTGGAAATTCATAAAGAAAGGTCGGTTGACCTGGCCTTAATTACAACCTTTCTAATATAACAAATTAAAATAAATAAATTATTTTCAGTTTTAATAATGAAATATTCTGGTTGACTCAATTATTCATTTAGTTACATTTTCATAACTCTTCTAAAAATTTATATATTTTTTAGATTATTAAAAAAATATATATGTTTTTTATGTTATAGGAAAAAAAATATAATTGTATAGGATGGAGGAAGCTAAAAATGTAACTCTATTCCAGAAAAAACGGTTATAATTAAACCTTAATAATATTTTATTTTAATTGAAACAGTGCCAACAATGAAGAAAATTTTGGAACTTCAAAACAAGCAGAGAAAAGTTGTAGAGATCACTAAAATTCTTGTTCAAAGAGATCTATCATGGAAGCAATCTAGTGAACCTAAAAGAACAGATGATTCAAGAGGAATATTTGGTTATAAGTCAGCTAAATCTAACTCTATCAGTACTGGTAAAGTTGAGACCTCAAAAACAAATGAAGATACAATTGATGAGATTCCACTAATAGCAGCTGCAAAAAATGGGATATCAGAAATAGTTGAAGCAATAATTGAAAAGTACCCACAAGCCACTGAATACACCAACAAACGTTGTGAGAACTTATATCATTCAATAGCAGGACATCGTAAGAAAAAACTTCTAGAAATGCTTCTATCACAAAAGTGTTCAATGGGAACCCTACCCACAAGAAGGCTCAATAATAAGATCACTGAAAATGGTGAAACCTTGTGGCATAAAGCAGCCTATAAAGGTCTATTTTCCTCTGTTAAAAGGCCAGGAGATGCTCTTTTCTTACAGTCTGAGATTCAATGGTTTAAGGTATATATTTATTTAATTACCTATATGCAACTGCGCAAGTAATTGTGAAAATTTGGTATATTGACTTTAAATTTAGATTGTTCTGTTTATGATTGAATATCATAACAAACACTTGATTATTGCATTATTAATGTACAGCAAGTGCGAAAACTACTACCAGATCATATGGAAAGGAACCAAAATGACATGAACCTAACAGCAGAGCAATTGTTCGCTAGAGAACACAAAGAGGTAATAGGAAATGGACAAAAATGGCTAAGTCGAACAACCGAAGCATGTAGTATAGTTGCAGTTCTAATAGCTACAGTGGCTTATACTTGTGCTTACACAGTACCAGGAGGTACTGATCGTAGAACTGGAAAGCCTGTGCTTCTTCAAAAGACAGCTTTCACCATCTTTACATTAGCAGATACAACATCACTTTTCTTGGCTCTAACTTCAGTGGTTTTTTTCCTTTCAATTCTAACCTCTAAAATGCAAGAGCAAGAGTTTTGGTTGAGTTTACCATTGAAGCTTGTTTGTGGGTTTACTACACTCTTCTTTGCTGTCACATCTATGATGGTTGCTTTTGCATCTACTCTTGTGCTTACCATTCAGCATAGGCTACAGTGGGCAACAATTCCGGTATATATAATTGCTGCTTTACCTGTTACTGTTTTTCTTGTTCTTCAATTCCCTCTTTATCTTAATATTGCTTGGTTTAGTATTGAGGACTTGCTTTGGTCTTTAAATTCTTACCTTCCTCGTGTTAATAAGTCTCCAACTACAGATAAGGATGATTAATTTGCTTAGTATATTGGACTATGAGTTATATATATACTTCGTTTTGGAACATGTGCTCTCTAATTTATATATAAAATAAATTTGTAATTTACTTTTGGGTAACAATATATGTATTTATATTACATAAATAATAAATAATATATTGAGTTTTTATTGATTATCATTTATTCATATAATTACTGTAAATATATGTAACAAATTGATTGTTACTTATGAGTGTTACACTCACAGAAGACTATAGTACAAGAACATACACTTCAGTAATTCCCAATTTCTCTTGGATTTTTTTTATTGTATTGGTAATGTATGGCATTTTCTATTGGAATTGTAGCTAAGTCTAGGCTATTCAGGGCGTACCTTGTGTGTGTTTTTATGTTTATATTGATGCGTTATGCTTGGATGACTTCTCCTGATTACAAGCAGACAATACAAATGAGCTAGACTAAGTAAGAAATCAATATAATTCACCAAGTATTGTTATAAATTGGCAAACGTGAAAGTGAAAACCGGGAATCAATTTAGATTGTATAATTAAATAATAATAGGTTAAGGTAAAATAATAGATAATATAAATATAAATGTCATTATATCGAAGAAAATCAACTAATAATTAAATAAAGAATATAAATATCGATATCCACAAAACCACTCAAAACCAAGCTCCAGATATAAGCAAATCTCTCTCAACAAAAATAGTAATACAAAGCAAGAATACGACAACAAATCTTGGAAAAAAAAAGATCTAAATTGCATAACAATAGTAGATAAATAAAAGAGAGAGCAAAAATGACTAAAATACGGCTTGATTAGCGATTGTAGCTTCAATATTGTGGCTTCATATTTTTTGTACGATGATGTTTAAGTTGGATAGAATGCCAATATATATATATAAGTGATTTAATTGATTAAAAAATATATAACTTTAAAAGAATCATTACTTGACCATAAGTATATTACTTTACTAATAATCATTGTATTAATTTTCAAATCCTAATAATGATTTGAATCTTTAATAAGAAAATAAAATAAATAATATTGAATCTCATAAGGAAATAATACATTTTATATCTATAATATTACTAGAAGAATACTTCCAATTATACTAGGATATTTTTAAGCCAACGAAAAAATAAATCTCCACCTTGGCTCCAAATAGAGCCAAGTTCTTTAAAAAAGAATCCTCCAAAATGAGGAAGTGAATGTCAAAGTGAAAACGAGGAATCAATTTGAATTGTATAAATAAATAATAATAAGTTAAGGTAAAATTGTGAAATTGGTCCGAAACAAATTTAGACCAAAAACACACACACACACACATATATATATGTATGTATGTATGTTGTTCTTGCGAGAAGTATAGAAGCCAGTTACTGAACAAAAGAAAAAAGAGAAGAGAGAGTTGTGTGAGACAAAGAAGCAAAACAAACTGCCCGACTGCCAAACTCCATTTTCAGCTAAAGAATCTCCCATTTTTCTTCTCAAATTTTGTAGAGATATTTTCTTGGTGTATTTGAGTTTTTTGGTATATTTTGTGAAGCTCTCTAAAGATTGGTGTTTGTATCTCCATTTGTATTGGATTTTCCTCGGTGTGCCGTCGTTAGTGGGGTAGACTTTTCGCATTGAAAGATTGAACCACTTAAATTATTGTGTGTCATTTATTTTTTTCATTACTTATTATTTTTCTATTACCCATAATTATATATTTGTGCAATCAAATTGGACCCAAAATTTGCTTCTACTAGAGCTAATTTATAACAAATTGGTATCAGAGCCATTGGGTTATTCTGTTATTTATTGGAACTGATCAAGTTTTCTTTTTTAGATTTATTTTGAGCTTCTGGTTATCTGATTGATTTCAATTTTCTGGGTTGTGGTTCTGTTTATTTAATATTGAGTTTGTTGTCATGGTAAAAAAATACTAAATTGAGAAATTCAATGGTAGGAATGATTTTAGTCTCTGGCGAATGAAGATGTGGGCCGTATTTGTTAAAGAAGAGCTCGTTATGACACTTAAAGGTAAAGATAAATTGTTAGAAAAATTGATTGGTAAAGAAAAAGATGTATTGATGGATAATTCTCTCAATTCAATTCAGTTATCCTTGTTTGATAAGGTACTATGTGAGGTTGGTGATGAGGAATCTTTCGCTGGGTTATGGCTAAAATTGTAGAATTTGTATATGACCAAGTCTTTGAAAATTTGATTATATTTGAAATAACGTTTGTATACATTTATAATTTCAGAAGGTACATCTTTACACGATCATCGTGATGAATTTACTAAAATTATTTGTGATCTAAAAAATGGTGGTGTTAAGATTGATGATGAGGATCATGCCTTAGTTCTATTATGTTCTTTATCTCATTAATTTGAACATTTTTTTGATACCATGTTATATGGGTGAGACACTATTTCTTTGGAGGATGTCAAAGCATCTTTGAATTCTAGAGAGTTGAAGAAAAATGTGTCTACTAGAAGCAATGATAATAGGTGTGGTTTATTTTTCAGAGTTAGTAAAGGTGCTCTCATTGTTATCAAAGGAAAATTGTCGCGTGACCTCTATATGCTTCAAGGTAGCATTACTTTTGGAAGTGTTTTAGTTTCGTCCTCATTAGATCAATATTTACATACTACTCGATTATGACATAAATGGTTAGAGTGTATGAGTGAGGCAGAGATGTTTATTTTGAGTAAGTAGAATTGGCTTGGTGGTCAAAAAATTGGGAAGTTTGATTTTTCTGAACATTGTGTCTATATAAGTTTGATTTTTGTTAACATTGGGTCAAGTTCAGTACAACCATCCATAAAATGAAAGGTATTGTTGATTATATTCATTCAAATCATTGGGGTCCTTTTCGTGTTGTGTTTGAGGGTGGTGCCCGATATATGTTGACTTTTATCCGTCGATGAGATAAATGATTCTACTCATAATGTAGTGGATGAGAAACATGAGCAACCATATAGTACTACTAATGGTAAAGGAATAAAAGAGATTTGATGCCCTTAGAGTTACCCAAATGCATATTTAGTTTCTTTTTCATTGTCTGTGGCAGAGTCTATTGAGGTGTATGAACCTTCTAGTTATCATGAAGTTGTCACTTGTGATGAGTCTGTTCAGTGACTGATTGCTATGAATGAAGATATTGAATCATTTCATAAGAATCATACTTATGAATTGGTGAAACTGCCTAAGGGCCAAAATATTTTTGGAAACAAATGGGTCTTTAAGAAAAATGAAGGTATACCTGAGGTTGAAGCAACTAGGTTCAAGGCACGTGTTGTTGCAAAGGGTTATTATCAAAAGAAGGGTATTGACTTCAATGAAGTATTTTCATCTATTGTAAAACATAGCTCTATTTATGTGTTATTTGCTATGGTTGCATTGTTTGACATAGAATTAGAACAACTTGATGTCAAGATGGCCTTTTTACATGGTGAGCTTGAAGAAAAAATATATCTGCATCAACCAAAGGGGTTTGTTATTCCAGGTAAGGAATATTATGTTTGTTTATTTAAAAATTCTTTATATGGGTTGAAGCAATCTCCTAGGCAGTGGTATAAGTAGTTTGATTCTTTTATGATTGATCATGGTTACTCTAGAAGTGATTATGATAGTTGTGTTTAGTATAAAAGATTCCATTATGGTTCATCTATCTATTTGTTGATTTATGTTGATTACATGCTTATTGCTTTTAAGAATAAGTTTGAGATTCAGAAATTAAAGTCTCAACTTAGTGGTGAAGTTGAGATGAAAGATTTGGGTGCAACAAAAAACATTTTGGGCATGAAAATTTATAGAGATAGACAAGTGAGCAAGCTTCATTTGAATTAGAAAAGTTATATTGAAAAATTTCTTGAACGCTTTGGTATGAAATAGTGTAAACCTGTGATTACGCCATTAGCTATGCATATTAGGCTTTCTTTGGATTGTCACCACAGTCAAAAGTAGAAGAGCAGTACATGTCTTAGGTTTCATATGCTAGTGTCGTTGGTAGTTTTATGTACGCTATGGTTTGTACTCGTCCAGACATTTCATATTCAGTTAGTGTTGTTAGTAGATATATGGGTAATCCTTGCAAAGGTCATTGGCAAGTAATGAAATGGATACTTTGGTATTTGAGAGGAACATCTAATTTTGGTTTGGTATATGATGGAAGTTCTAATGATAGTTGTAGTGTTTTGGTAAATATTGATTATGTTTTTTAACTTAGAGATTAACTTAATTTGTTTGTTTAGTATTTTTGTATTAAATACCATGTATATTTTCTCAAATTTTTGTAGAGTTATTTTATTATTCTTTTCCTTTTTAATTGATAGGTGTTTTAAATTTATGCTTTCATTAGTCTATGTATGGTAGAAGATCCTTAGAAAACCTTCTTACACAATTCATAGATAATATTCATAAATTAAACAACTGTCTACAAGGTTGGATTCTAACCATTAGCCTATTTTTTAGCCAAACACAAAACCGAGCCTTAATCCTCTACCATAACTAATAGAAATGGGAGAAAACCTATATTTTAGGGAAACCACCATGAAGGAGTTTGTACGATCATTAATTGGCACATAAATTGCCTTTATCCAGTAGGGTGAGGTTGCTTGAAATTATGACTTAAAACATTCATTTTTTATGCTTCATTCGGTCTATGGGCAGCCTAATGAAGATTCTCTTTCCTTCATTAGGGACTTCTATGCCACAGTCCAAACCTTCCCCTTGGGTATTCTAAATGAGGATCAACTTATAATGAGATGTTTTCCCTACATCTCGAAGGACAAGGCCAAAGCTTGGTTGATGTCACTCCCTCCAGGTTCTTTGATGACATTGGAGGATGTTTACATCAAATTCATGGGAGAATTCTATTCCTACCAAAAAACATCAGAGTTGAGAGAAAAGATTGCAACTTTCTCTCAGATGGAAGGAGAACCATTCCATGATGCCTGTGATAGGTTCAAAATATTGCTCACTCAATACTCCCATCACAACTTCCCCTATAGTTGCAGAACCAATTCTTTTATGATAGACTTATGTTGCAATTCCAATTCATTATTGAAAACACTACCGAAGGACCTATAAGATAGAAGACAACTTCAAAGACGTACAACCTCTTTGAAATTTTGGGTACAAATTCCTAACAGAAAAGCTAACAAGTGAGAGGAGCTGGAGTTCATGAAATCGATTTCAACAATAAAGTTTAAAGACAACTTGTTCAATTGACCAAGTAAGTTTTCATTCTCACTATGCAAACCAACACCAACAATGAACATTGTGGCTTGTGTAGCAACATAGGACATGGTAATGAAGCCTATCCATATCAAGGAGAAGCACCAACTGGATCAAAATAGGTTAATGTTTTGGAAACATATTAACAGAGACCAAGATTTAACCCTAATTCAAATACCTATAATTCTGGGTGGAGAAATCACCTCAACTTATCTTGGAGGCAAAACAACCTTTTTTTCTCCCAAAGCTTAAATAAGCCAGTATAGTAATTCCACCAGCCCATGCCAATAATCCTTCCTAGTGAACCAACACTAGAGAACAACTTGAAATCTTTTAGTCTAGTCTACAAAGATAACTAATCTAAAATAAATCAATGGTTGGATTCTGTGGAAGCTTCTATCAAAAAGCTGGAAGTCCAAGTGGAACAGTTAGGTGAGCATTTGCAAAAACAAAGAAAAGACTAACTGAATGATCAAATTGGATCAAATAAATTCAATGAAAAGGAGACATTGAGTTTGTCATTCTGAAATCTCCAAGCAACGTCTTACTAGAAGACGATAAATTTTAGTCCTACGTGGGGGTCACCCATTATTGTATTTTTCTTTCTTTTAGTTTGTTTTGTTTGTTTTTTTTTATTTTAAGAACGTATGTAATAAAATTCTAATGAAATAATAAAAATTCATTTGTTTCAAAAATTGTGTCCATTCTTTAAATTTAGCATTACAAAAAAAAATTAACTTAGGTTCCCTGCATTTTTTTTTGTTTAAGCCTATACATTTTGTCAAGTGAGAAATATTTCTTAGAGAGTTCTACTTTTTTTCACTTTAGGAGCTAGATGTGATACACAAGAGGAGGAAGATCAATTTCAACTACAAGAAGCCATGAGAGATGCTGGAGATAGGTAGAAAATGATGAAGGACTATGCAACACGAATCATTGGCGATGCAACTTCCGGCATACAATTGCAAGAGGCTACAAGGAGCTATGAATTGAAAAAGATTCATTATTCATTGTTTCCTTCTTTTATGGTATACCTAATGAAAACCCTTTGCATTTCATTTAGGAATTCTATACTATTGTCCAAACCTTTCCACTGCAAATAATTTATAAAGACCAACTTAAGATGAGGTTTTTTCCTTACACCCTCTAGAATAAAGCTTGGTCATGGTTCATTACTCTACAATCGGGTTCTCTAACACCTTAGAAGGCAGTCTATGAAAATTTTATGGGTAGGTTCTATTCCCATTAACAGACTGTTGATCTAAGGAAAAAGATAGCAAAATTTACTCAAATGGATGAAGAGCCCTTTCAAGCAGCTTGAGAAAGATTCAAACTCCTTTTCATTCAATGTCCTCGTCATAGTTTTCCATTACAGCTATAAAACCAATTCTTTTATGATGAATTGACACAGCAAAGTCAATACATGGTTGATAATGTTGGTGGAGAAGTTGTGGGAGAAAATACTTGTAATGAAATTACCTTGCAACTTGCTAAATTGACTAAGCAAGTGAAACTTCTCACTACTCACTAAATGCCAAATCAAGAGGTGTGTAAAGCATATTTTTCAATTGGGCATGATACCCGTAATTGTTCATATACTTGTAATTATAATGTGGATGCCATGGAGGAATTCAATTCCTTTCAAAGGTATCATCCAAACACCAATAATCACCCTAACTATAATTGGACACCAAACAAATTACCAAGCCAACCCAATGTCAAACACTAAGGCCAAATAAAAAACACCCTTCCCCACCAAATCAATCTTTTAATCCAACCTTAGAGGATAGGTTTAATGCTTTTATTCAAGTAAGTCATGACAACCAATTGATGAATAATCAAATGTTGAGCACCATAAAAGCTTCGGTTAAAAGGACTGAAACTAATGTTAGGTAACTAGGGAAACAAATGCAAAGGCAAGAACTAGGAAAGTTTCCCAATCAACCCAAACAAGCGAAGGATGTAATAACCCTTTGAAGTGGTAAGGTAGTAAATACTAGCTTACTTGAAATCTTTAAAGATCTACCTTATAGTTCAGGTAACAAAGAAGGTAAAATTCTAGTCTTTCAAAAAGGAGAGACAAGTGCTAAACTTGAAAAATCTTTGGGAAAACTCATTGGGGAGTCATCTAACATCCCCAAAATTCAAAATACAATAGAACCACACTAGCTGCAAGAATACAAATAAGATAAGAAATTCTATGATCTTTTTAATATGCTTTCTAAAGTAAATATCAATTTACCATTATTAAAAATGATTATGAATGTACCCTCTTATCCTAAGTTTTTCAAAGTGTTGAACACTAAGAAAAGGAGGTATGAACTTAATGAGCGAGTAGTAGTATTAGAAATTTCTAGTGTTGTACTTCAGCACTAACTTCCCCCTAAGTTGAAAGACCCTGGAACTTAAAATTAAAAAGTTACCTAAGCACTAACTTTCCCCTAGATAGTGATGAACTAATGAAAACATCTAGTACACTTTTAAATCTACCCAGTTCCCCATCTAGTAAAGAGGACAATCCACTTGAACTTAAAATTAAAAAGTTACCTAAGCACTTAAAATATGTGTTTCTAGGAGAAGGAGAAACTTATATTGTGATAATTTCTTCAACCTTGACCAAAACCTAAGAAAATGAACTTATAAAATTCCTTAAAAAGTTTAAAAAAGCCATTGGTTAAAGTATGGGGGATATAAGAGGCATTAGTCCTACCATGTTCATGCATAAGATTAACTTAGAGGATGGTGCTAAATCCATACGAGAGGCCCAAAGAAGACTAAACCCAAACATGTAAGAGGTAGTTAAGAAAGAAATTCTTAAATTGTTAGAAGAAGGGATTATCTACCCTATTTTGATAGTAAGTGGGTTAGTCTAGTGTATGTGGTACCTAAGAAATTTGGGATTATAGTTGTTAAAAATGAAAAAAAAGTGAATTAGTGCCTACTAGAATAATCATTGGATGAAGGATGTGTATAGATTTCAGGAAACTGAATTTATATACTAAAAATGATCACTTTCCTCTTCCATTCATTGATCAAATGTAGGAAAGATTTGTTGGGCATGAATTTTACTATTTTCTAGATGGATTATTCGAATATTATCAAGTACCCATGCACCATGAGGTTAGGAAAAGACCACATTTATATGTCCTTTAAGGACATTTGTTTTTCAAAAAATTCCATTTGGGTTATGCAATGCCCCCAACACGTTCTAGAGATGTATGATGTCAATCTTCTCAAACATGGTGGAAAAATTCATTGAGGTTTTCATGGAAGATTTCTCTATCCTAGGAAACTCATTTAATGATTGCTTACATAAATTGAATTTGGTTTTAGAAAGATGCAGTGAATGCAATCTAACCCTTAGTTGGGAGAAAAGTCATTTTATGGCTTAACAAGGGATAATGTTAAGACATATCATTTCAAACAAAGGTATTGAAGTTGATAAGGAAAAAGTTGAACTCATTTTCAAATTAACTTCCCTAGATCTGTTAAGGGAATAAGAAGCTTCTTAGGACATGCAGGATTTATAGATGATTTATTAAAGATTTCTCTAAAATAAGTCATCCCTAGTGTAATTTGTTATCAAAAGAGATTTATTTTGATTTCAATGATGATTGCCATATTTCCTTTAATACCTTAAAAGAGAAACTAATATCTGCCTGTGTTATTATGACACTAAACTGGTCTTTACCCTTTGAAAGAATGTGTGACCCTTTCTATTATACTATCGGAGCAGTCTTGGGACAAAGAGTGGATAAATGTTTGCATGTCATCTACTATGCTAGCAAAACACTAGATGATGCCCAAATGAATTATACCACGGTTGAAAAGGAATTCTTGGCTATAGTTTTTCTTTAGACAAATTTAGGTCTTATTTAGTAGGATCTAAAGTGATTATGCATTATGATCATGCTGTTTTAAGATACCTATTAAGTAAACTGAATGTCAAACCAAGAGGAATCAAGTGGGTCTTAGTCTTATAAGAATTTGACCTAGAAATCAAGGATAAGAAAGGCAGTGAAAACTTAGTAGTTGACCATTTTTCTAGGTTGATTTCTGACTTTAATTCTCTCACTATGTTAAAACTGACCTTTAAAGTCGGTTATTAACCGACTTTAAATCAATTTAAATTTGGTTTAGTGAACTGAATTTAAATGCTATGAATTAAAAATTTACTCATTTTCTATTATACTCAACTTATATTTGATCACATAATAGCAGGAAAAAACCAAAATATTTTAACAAATAGTTTAAATAATACAAAAAATTAAATATTAATTAATTACTTGAGATTTAAATTTATTACAAAAATAATAATTTATATATAATACATATATATTTAACTTAAATTACAAATAAAATGATGTCATCTCTTTTGTCATGTATTTTGTGATATTCCTACTTTATTTGAAGGAGAGGAAGCTTGGTTTGTTTAGAATCACCAGCATAATAACGAGGAAATTAGGCAAGAGAGATGAGATGGAGTTTGGGCAAAAATAGATGTCCATATAATAATTTATTCTCCTAAATACATGATCATGTAAACATCCATCAAACAAGTAGTCCAAATTTTAGAGACACAAGAATGGAGAAATTAAAGCATTATAAAAATTACCATGGTTTTGTCCAATGTTATTCAAGATCATCAGATTCTTCTTATGATGTTATAATTTGAACAAAGTGTTCTGTCCATTATTCTTGTAAATCATCAAAAAATTGCATATCATAACCCCACTTGTTCCAACCAAAGAACTATATGCAATTAAATTCAAAATAAGAATATAATATCATAAATTCACAAAAAAATAACTTATATATGTTAAAAGATTAGTAAAAGAGATTACTACATCGACACTGGAGTGATATAATAATAACCTTATTTCTTCGAAATCATATTAGCATAGTATTAATCTTTTTTTCTATAAATATGAAGTTATCTAGAATAAAGTTGGTATTTTTAATGCTATAATGAGCTCTAAATATGAAGTTAAGTGTAACTCCAATTTGTTACTTGGGTTGGTTGGGAAAAAAACAGTTGTTCCATAAGTTTATAGGTACCAAAACTCAACCAACCCAAGTAACAAATCAGAGTTACACTTGACTTCATATTTAGAACTCATTATAACATTAAAATTACCAGCTTGATTCTAGATAGCTTCATATTTATAGACAAAAAATTAATACTATGCTAATACGATTTTGAAAGGATGAGGTTATTATTATATCACTCCCTTGTCGATATGGTAATATCTTTTACTAATCTTTTAACATATATAATTTATTTTTTGTGAATATAGAACATACACCAGAATGATGATTCTTAGGGGTTTTCCTGTACTTGGCTGGCCAATGACCACCATGATGTTGTCATACCAGGGAACTAGGCAAGTGAGATGAGATGGAGTTTGCATAAAAAAGAGGTCCATATAACAATTCATTCCCCTAAATACATGAGCATATAAACATCTATCAAATAAAACATCGATCTAACAAAACATACATCGATCTAACAAAACATCCATCAAACAAGCTTCCCAAACTTCAAACACAGGAATAGAGAAATTAAAGCATTATAAAAATTACCATGATGTTTTCATATGTTATTCAAGATCATCAAAGTCTTTTTCTGATTCATCTTGTGATGATATAATTTGAACCATGTGTTCTGCCCATTCCTATCATAAATCATCAAAAATTTACAAGTTATATTCCCACTTGTTCCAACCAAAGAACTAAATGTATTTAAATTCAAAATAAGAATGAAATTTCATGAATTCACAAAAATTGACTCATATATGTTAAAAAGGTATATTGATAAAATAGATTACCACATCTTTAATTGGAATTTTGATATTTGTGATGATTTTGCCCATAAACTTCATGACATAGTAACCACACATGACTCCATCATTTTGTTATGAAACCTACAAAAGACAAGTGTAGATTATTTTCCATATTCTATTCGAACATCTTTATTATTCAATAGTAAAATCAATTAAATTATTAATATTCGCTTGTATATACCACAACTTTGTCCCATATATACTTGTGAGATTTTTTAAGGGTAATGCCCCTACTCTTGTTTCACAACTTGCATGCTCTATCAAAGTTTAAAACGGTTATTTTTTATTAAATATTACAAAAAACTATAGAATAAAAATAGCTAGCTATAACTCTTACATTTCAACAACTTCTTTTGTATTTTTACTCAATTCTATGGAAGATGAGTCATAGTACCAAACATGATTTCCATGTAGATCAAGGATTACCAACATCCAATGATCTTGGCCTTGTTCAAACTTTAGTAGCCAAGGGATTATCAACTTCTGATTTCTATTAAGTGTTAATTCCCTATCACATAATTGTTTAGCTTTGATGCTAACATCCTTCTCTTGATATTGATTGAAAAATGAAGAATCATAGAACATTGCTAAATATGATGAGTGATTAACTTGAAGTTGATAATAACATGCCCTATACAAAATAAATATATATAAATAATTAGATGATATAAATATAATTATATATGTTCTACACAAATGAAATTTATTTATTGATTAAGGACTCACCTTATCCTCACTTGAATTATACATAAATTGGTCATTTGATATTCAAATAGCTGCAATATGCACTCGATCGATATATAGGTTTGGCCAATGTCTACACCTGTAGGAAGAGGCATAGTCCATCCATCATTTATGCTAAATTCCCTCTCAACAATAGTCATCAAAGTGCCAAGATTTCTACTGAAGTTTATAGCATAATCATAACTATACTTTTTTCTATGGCTTCTACTTGCATAAAAACATGCAAGTATACACGGTCACAAGTAATAAAATTTGATAAGTAAGTTATCATTCCCATAGAGATTTGTTACTACAGTTTGTGGAGTACTAAAATTATTTCACTCTGATTTTATCCAAAACAAACGAATGTTTATGAAACTTTAACTAAACTAATTTTTTATAACAATAAATACGAAAATTCTAGGATTGCAGTTTTCACCAAATTAATCCACTCGAATCATATTATTTTCTCTTGATTTATATTTTTTTAGTAAATTTAATTTGTCAACCAAGAACTTCTAATTTTATCCATACATCTCTTCCGAGCTCCGTATAGACACATCTCGCTAAATTAATTCACTATATTCCTATGAGAATTAAATTCACCAAGATTCATTACGTTCTAAGTTCTCAAATGGCTACACATATGATAAAGGTATATTCCTATACTTCATATATACATGTTATTCTATCCATGAGCAATATACACGAAAATGTCTCTTCTAAGTTTATTTAAGTGTCACAGATCAATTGATAAATTTTCCAATAATCAAAAGCATTAAGCACAAATAAAAAAATTAAATATCTTATAAATCTTTCAAAAATAATTTATTCAAGCTTCATAAATTTAGCTACAACGCAACCTTAGAAAAATTAAATTACTTCATACAAAAAATTAAAATTACAGAATTTAAGGAATATTAGTTGAAGAACACAAAGAAAATTCAAACATTTATGCTCTCTAAATTTTATGGCACACGCAGAACACAACAGAGGCTTCTACGTGTACCACTATCCAGAACTCTAAAACTCTCCAACCGAACCCCTTTTTTCTAGCAATAAATGCCCTATTTATAGCTAAAAAAATACATCAAAAGATTATTTTTCTTACAACCACGCGTGAATAGTGGGAGACATCGAAAATAATATTTTAAAACATGCGTGGAAGAAATACAAAACAGTTGAAAAGGGGCACCGGTTTGGCATTTTTTGTTTCAATTCATGCATACCACGTGTCAGCATTTGATTGGTTACAAAAAATAGTAGGACACGTGGCATCCTTTAAATGGTGGAAGGGAGATCTTGCACGTGGTTGCGCCGCACGGGATCATGGCATGCGAGGCACGTGGGTCCCACATAAACAATTGGAAATATGTGCGCTGATTCTGCGTTTTTGTTTTAACTCATGCATACCATGTGTCAGCATCTCATTGGCTGAAAGAAATAACGGGACACGTGGAAGCTTTTCATAGGGTGAGATGAACGGGCGCACGAGGAACGCGTCACACGCGATAATCACTGGCGAGACACGTGGGGGACACAAAAGCTGCTGGAAATGTGCATCGTTTCTGTGTTTTTGTTTTAACCAACGCATGCCACGTGTCAAATCTTGATTTGCTGAAAGAACATTTAAGACACGTGGTATTTTATGATTTGTTGGAATGGCAGGACGCATGATATTTCTCTAGACCGCGTCGCACGGGAGCATTTCTAGAATATACATGTGCGTTCCACCCTACACGCCACCCTGCGCAGCTAGGTGGGCCCCACACGGTGCACCGAGTAGCGTGTAATCTAGAAAATCAGGTCTAGTCACTTTTGTCGCGTTCGTAATACATGCGTTGATCCGCACCGATGATATTCTGATCTGAAGGTGCGTGTGGCACGTGGATAATAGTTGCGCATGGTCTTCTTTCCTGCGCAGAAAAATAAATTTTCCTTAATTGCATTTTAGCCCTCCAATTTAATTCAAATAAACTTTTAAACTTTTGTTAATTGCAGTTAAGCCTTTTTTCTAATTTAAATTAACTTTTACACTTTTGTTAATTGCAATTAAACACTCTTTTAATTTAAATTATATTTTCAGACATTTATTATTTGCAATTAAGTCTTTTTTCGATTCAAATTCTTTAATTTTCTTAAAAATATAATCCTTAAGAAATTAACAAAATATTAATTTATTCCATTAAAATTAACTAAAAATGTCAAGATCATAACAATTATAATTAATAAAATAGATGAAAATAACTGTATAAAATACAGTTATCAAATGACTTAGTGTGTGATGATTTCCCACTAGACATAGATTTACCATGAGCTACTTGCTTTGTATCTCTTAAATGTGCCGCAGTTACTAATTTTAGTATAATATACTAAAGAAGTATTATATATGTTAGAAATAATAAAATAATAATAATATAATAGTAGTAAAAAAATGTTATCTTAAGTAAAAAAATAGTACCATGTCAAAATTAATCACAACTTGACTCAACAACCAAGTCACGTATTGTCCAACCGCTTCTTGGACTGTAGTAGCATCAAAAGGCACAGGTAATGGACAATCATGGATTAATGATTGATCAATTACTATTCACTAATAATTTGAAAAATATTCATTATGAATCATTCGATCATCGCTCAATTGTTGTACCGTTCCAATAGCAACAAATTCTGTTGATGAAGGATGTTTCAACAAATATTTCATATTCTATAAAAAATTTAAGCATTATACATAATAAATAAAATATATAATAGAAAATAAAAATAATAATCTATCTACATACACTTTAAATCTTATCACAAATGATTCATCAAATGGAGGAGGACTCCCATACGAGGTAGTTATTGGAATGACATTCTCATCAAAACGTTCATTGTGATGTGATGGATGGTAAGAATGCACGAGTTGCATTGGAGAAAATGAACCACTACCTAATTGTATCTACATTCCTAGCATAAAGAGAGGACCAATAGGATGACTATATCCCATATAGGATACAAGTTGGGCACCATGAGATTGCATGGGTGGAATGACTGGCATGGATGGTGGCATAACTGGTTGCATGTCTGGCTAATAGGGCATACCCTGATTGTAGTATGCTACCATGCCTGACATGTGTTATGATTGATATTCTTTTAAAGTGGAAATCTCACTTAATATTGAGGCCTTAAAGGAGCTGAGTTCTTCTTCAATTTTACAGTACTTCTCCTTATTGACCATCTGAGGCTTTTTTTTAATGTTAAAAAACTCCATATAACCATTATATTGGCTTCCTCCCCTAACACAACTAGAATACTCACATCTGAATGGATGATATATAGCATCTCTCCCTAACTGTTCGATTATTTCACCCCTAGATATTTGTTTTTGAACAAGTCTCTACAAATAATAAAACAAACAAACATATCGTACATTATTACATCAATTAGCAAGAATCATAAGGACTTTGTATTAAGTTAAATTACCAAGCAGCTTATTTAGTTGTTCTTCTCCTTGTTTAGTCATTGGTCTTGACTTCTTTGTTTTAAGGATCTTTATTTCTATATACAATTTAGATCGGATAACTGGTCTACCCAATTTAGCTTCCTACATAAATTAAATAAATTTATTAACCAGGACATCAACTTAAATTTGAGAAAAATAAATATAAAAATATTTATAAATGAACAACTTAATAATATCATTTTTTGTCTAACTTAAGGATTTAAAGACCTCCTAGTACTGTTAGGAAGAATATTATGCATTTGTATATTTTGAGTTCTTCCCTAATAATTTGAAATCCATCCATAAGTCTATAATCTATGAAGTATTTCCAAACTTGGGGTTCAATTCAGGGGTATTCTTCAGGGATTTTGTATAGTTGTACTTCATCAAGTGATTCCAAATATGGAAACACATAATTTCTGGCCAATCTGGAAGTTTTGTATTCCTTCCATACCTTATTTGCAATCTTATAACACTTTCTCATCCAAGTGTCAAGGACTTTATAACGATTCTGTAAAAACACACTACAAAAGATGAGATATAATATATGTAATTAGTTATAAAATAAAAGAGACTTACACAAATAGTTTCCATATTTTGAACTTTTCAGCTTCGTCAACCTTAGTCTAATCATTTATATTGATTGGTATACTTGACTTCATAAGTTTTGTTACCCTAGGATCCATAAAATATTTGCAAACAATGATGAAATAGAAATTAATTGACAATATTAATTCCAAACATATAAACATGCAAGAGTTAATAGAATAATATAGAATATACATTATGTTTAATTAGTTTGTTGATAGTATATATATTCCTTCACAGTCACTTTGAGTCCATGACGAAGAATCATCGTCATCAGCTAGATCATCACATACAGTAGGCAATTTGTTTGAAGAATGACTAATATTGGATAATGTATCAAACATGTCATCATCTTCTAAAGCATTACAATGGTAGAACTCTTTTGTGGAGACGTTAACACAATAGACCATCTTGTGTCAATTTGATTACTCACGTAAGATACTTTTTTTGCATGAAGTGCTAACATGAAAGGATCATCAATGTAAATTATCTTGGATAAATTATAAGGGTAAATCCAAAAATCATCTATTTTATATCCAACATTGATAACATCTTCGACCCAATCACACAAGAATACCGTTTCATGGAAGACCTCGTAATCGAGTTCCAAAATGTCTTGAATTATACCATAATATGTTCTATCAAAAAGTATAGGATTACCATCTTTCGAACTGGAAAATACCATAGTTTGTGGAACCATCTTCACACCATTATTCTAATTTACTCTGACTTTGTCCCTTTCTTGAGTTGTAAACCTCAATCCATTAATTGTGAAATTAGAATATGATTTGACATCGAATTTTCAACCATGTGCAAGCCTTTCTAAACTTTTTGTTATTTTATGATTGAGTTTGTTGAGTTCAACTCGAATCTATGCATACAAAAACATGAAATGTGTTTAAAACAAAGTTTTAAAACATTGCATATAAGTACTAATGAATTCTTGTATGTGACACTTACATAGTTGCAAAACCAATTAATAAGCTCTTGCTTATATTCATCACAACCAAATTTGTCCTCATTTTTTTGTAACAAGGATCGATCTTCAATAAGTTTATATGCATTCTATAATGTTATTAAAGATATATCAATTAGATATCATTAATATTTAAATTAAAAATAATTTTATTTTAAATGAAAAGGTTGAACCTATCATCACTTACTTTATGTAGGGTTGTGCCTCATTATTTACCAAAATGGTTCGGTGTGCTTTTCCCCATTGACTATGATCAATAAATAATTTCTTACTTCCACCAAGAATAGGGTTACCTACTTGGATCATGTGATGTTCTAAGAACAACTTGTACATAGGATTCCCAATTTCAGTGCAACCACTAAAGTATTCAGAACAAAACTCAATGGCCTTTTCACCAATGTAACATTCCACTGTGCATCGTTCAGGTCAATTTCTATTATTTACATATCTTTTAAGGACTTCCATGTATATCTCAAAATGATACACCTATCTTAAGTAAGTAGGACCACACAATTGAACCTCTTGAACTAAATGAACACACAAGTAAATTAATATATTGAAGAAAAAAGGAGCAAAATATTTTTCAATTAGACACAAATTCTCTACAACATCTTTCTGTAAAGATTTTAACTCGCCAATTGATATAGATTTCTTACATATTGTATTGAAGAATGAACAAAGACGAATTATTGATAATCGAACATTTTTTTAGAAGAATTGATCTAATAATAACTGATAATAGTTGTTGCATTAAGATATGACATTCATGTGATTTCAATCCATAAAGTTTCTTATCAGTGATAGACACAAATTTTTTTAAGTTAGATAAGTAACCATGAGGAACTTTCACACCCGCCAAACATTAACAAAACATATCATTCTCTTTTGTTGACATTGTATATAATGCTGGTGGCAAGTATGTTTGATTCTTATCATTTTCCACCGTTAGTCCCAATTCAGGTTGTATGCCTAGTTTCTTTAAATCCAGTCCTGCTTTAATTACATCCTTCGTTTTTCTAGGTATATTAAGTAATGTACCAATCAAGCTCTCACATACATTTTTCTCAATATGCATGACATCTAAGATGTGATGAATGTGTAAGTATATCCAATAAGGTAATTCCCAAAATATTGATTTTTTATTCCAACATTTATTAAATATGTTTTCATATATGAGGTCTTGAATTGATTACAAATTATTTGTTGCCTTTCAATATGTATGCCTATTTTACATGTTGTCTAGTATTTGTCAAGTTTATGCATGTTGCAAGCATAGATAGGAACTTATGAGGCACACTGTCACTAATGTTATTTCGGTAGATTGTTCTTTTTTTCTTCAATTATCTTTATTGTGTGTTGAACTAAGCATGTCGTTTTATTATTCCCTTGTGCTATCTAATTAGTTCGTGTTATGAGTTATGCTAGGCCGAGTTGAAATAGATAGGTTTGGGTTTACACCTCTCATCTAGGTTTCAGTTGCGTATTTGTGTCAAAAAAATAATTTATCTCTATGCAATTATTTCTACGTATAAAATTCTTCAATTTTAAAAAGAAAAAAGTAGAGAATTCTAGATAATAATATTTTGATGGATAGTTCTTCTAGGTCAACTATCGTAGTTAGATTGAAAATGTATTAGCACAATCCTAGCTATTGGTTTGGAGGAGCCTTTAGTATAAATAGGGATGATCATGCTTATTTTGTATCAAGTCTAAATTTAAAAATCAATAGCAAGTATTCTCTTCCACCAAATTACTTTGATTTCTTTCTCTTCCGAAATTTGTTTTTATCTTTCAACACAAATAAGTTGCCTTTCATCTACAAGAATACGAATGAAGTAAACCTTATCAGATTATGTCATTCAACTATGGAATTCATTTAGTTGAGTGAAGATGAAGTAGACTTTATCTGATCGAGTCAAGATGAAGTTGACTTCATTTGGTTGAGACCAAACCACGTTGCCTTTATCAAATAAAGTAGCTTTCACTCATATCAATTCCAAGTATCTTATTTTGCTTCAGATCTTTATATTTTATAACATAAATCAGTATAAAAGTGAAAGTTATCAAACTTTAACATCACTTAAAACTCTTAATTGCTTGAATGAAATATTAGTTAAATATACTGAAAATATGTTTATTAATCTTTATTACAATGAATGATAATACAAGTATAAATACAGGAAGATAGGAATCTTCTTTTTAGGAAAAGTGCTTATATTAGTTGTATACAATTAATATACCACTAATAATAATTTATTAACACTCCCCCTCAAGTTGGCGCATAGATATCGATCATGCCCAACTTGCTTAATGAACCATATAATGCCTTCTTAGAAACTCCTTTGGTAAGCATATCTGCAAGTTGCTCTTCAGTGGGAACAAAAGGAAAACTAATCAGTTTGGCATCTAGCTTTTCTTTTATAAAGTGACAATCAACCTCTACATGCTTAGTGTGATCATGTTGTACTGGATTTTGTGATATATCAATGGCTGCCCGATTGTCGCAATACAATTGCATAGTATTTTTGAGTTCGAAACCCAAATCAGATAACAAAGTTCTTATCCATAGTAATTCACAAACCCCATGAGCCATACCTCTATACTCGGCCTCAGCACTAGATCGCGCCACTACTTTCTGTTTCTTACTTTTCCATGTAACTAAATTTCCACCCACAAAGGTGAAATAGCCCGATGTTGACTTTCTATCTGTAATACTTCCTGCCCAATCTGCATCTGTGAAGCCACAGACTTCAAGATGATTGTTGTGTTTAGAGAACATTACTCCCCTTCCTGGAGCCGATTTCAAATACCTTAAAATTCTCAAAACAGCATTCATGTGGTTCTCACTTGGGTTATGCATGAACTGACTCACCACACTTACTGCATATGCAACATCTGGTCTAGTATGAGCCAAGTAAATCAAAAGCCCAACCAATCTCTGATAGCGAGCTCGATCAGTTGGTATCGACCGATACTCTGCTAAACAATGGTTTTGCTCAATAGGAGTGTCAATAGGTTTGCAATCCAACATATCTGTCTCTGTTAGCAGATCAATAATGTACTTCCTTTGACACAGATATATTCCTTCTCTTCCCCTAGCTACCTCAATTCCTAAGAAGTACTTTAGTTCACCTAAGTCCTTCATCTCAAATTCAGAGGCTAGCTGTCTTTGTAATTTATCCATCTCAATAGTATCATCACCAGTGATTACTATATCATCAACATAAATTATTAGGGTTGTTACCTTCCCTCGTTGATGTTTGAGAAATAGAGTGTGGTCTGAATTACTCTGTCTGTAACCAATCTTTTGCATGAACTGTGAGAATCTTCCAAACCAGGCTAGAGGGGATTGCTTGAGACCATACAAAGACTTCCTCAGTTTGCATACAAAATTACCAGGAGAATCAACTACATACCCAGGTGGAAGACTCATGTATACTTCCTCGGCTAATTCTCCATGAAGAAACACATTCTTGACATCAAACTGCCGTAGTGGCCAGTTTAGATTAGCGGCAAGTGAGAGCAAAACCCGAATGGTGTTCATTTTGGCAACATGAGCAAAGGTCTCATCGTAGTCTACACCATATGTTTGAGTAAACCCTTTTGCTACAAGACGAGCTTTATACCGATTTACAGATCCATCACCATTATGTTTTATAGTAAACACCCATCGATAACCAACTGCCTTTTTCCCTTGTGGTGGTGGCACCAGTTGCCAAGTATCATTCTTCTGTAACGCCTCCATCTCTTCAGCCATTGCCTTTCTCCATATTGGATCTCCCAACGCATCCTGCACTTTGTTAGGTACTGATACACCAGATATTTGATTAACAAATGATTCATATAACTTAGATAATCTTTTAGTGGACATGTAATTGGCTACTGGGTATTTTGATTTTGCATGAATATTTGGTTCATACCTTTTGGCTGGTTGACCTCGAGTAGACCTGTTGGGTAACACATATTGTCCAACATTAGACTGAATGTTATTAGTATCGGTGGGTATACATACCTCGGATGAGTGACCTTGATGCAGGGAGTTGTTGATCATGGGTAGGAGTAATGCCCGAGGAACGATTGTGTCTTCCACTTCATTTGCTGTAAGCGAATTTGGTGCTTGACTACTTGGAGCATCTGCTTCTGCAATGATTGGTGATTCTTCTAATGCCTCCCCCTCACCATGATACAGTTCTTCGAAATATGTATTCTCCCCCTGACGAGCAGTATCAGGTGAGGAAAAATAACTCGTGTCCTCAAAGAAGGTAACATCCATAGTGACATAGTACTTTCTGGTTGGTGGATGGAAGCACTTGTACCCTTTTTGATAACTTCCATAACCAACAAACACACATTTAATTGCCCGAGCATCTAATTTAGACCTTTGATTTTTAGGAACATGCACAAAAACAACACAACCAAATACACGGGTAGGAAGATTATGGAAGGATGATAAGGAGACGTAAGATGCGAGAATTTGGAATGAGATTTTTACGTTAAGGACACTAGACAAGAGACGATTAATGAGATGGGCGGAAGCTTGTACAGCATCACCCCAAAGGTTTTTTGGCATATAAGCACTAAATAAGAGTGCACGAGCCATATCAAGTAAATGACGATTTTTTCTTTCAGACACTCCATTTTGTTCTCGTTGTTTCACTTGACAAGTAGTTTGGTGAATAATCCCATGTGTTTTGAAAAAATCTTGAAAAATATGATTAACATATTCCCCCTCATTGTCAGAACGGAGGATCCGAATGATGCCATTGTATTGTGTTTGAATGAGGCTATGAAAATTTTGAAAAACTGAAAAAACTTCATCTTTTGTTCTAAGAAGAGAGATCCACGATAACCTTGTACAATCATCGATAAACGAAACAAAATATCTCATACCCGATATAGTGGGCTCTTTAGATGCTCCCCAAACATCAGAATGAATTAATTCAAAAGGAATAGTACTTTTATTAGAAATACTAGGAGAATAAGTAATACGATGGCTCTTGGCCAAAACACAAGTCTCATAATGTAAAACAGCCTCACTAACACCAATAAATAAAGTAGGCATGGTTTTTTTCATAAGACTAAAAGATGGATGCCCTAAGCGGCGATGCCACAACCAAATTTCACTTAGCTTATCGGAACTAGAAGTCAATGCAGTGCGTGCCCGTGCTCTCGGTTTCTCCTCCGTAGTTCTGATCTAAACGGAACAACCTGCCCCTCAGATACCCTCGACCAATTATTTCCCTGGTAAGAAGGTCCTGAAAAATCACATACATAGGATAAAAGGTTACAGAACATTTAGACTCAATATTTAACTGTGGGACAGATATTAAGTAATGAGATAAGTCAGGTACATATAAAATATTATGGAGCTGTAAAGATGGAGTGATATGAACTGACTCCTTTCCTAAGACAGGAAAGGCCTCACCATTAGCATTTGTAACATAAGACACTGGTGGGGGTGATAACTCATTAAAATAAGATTTATCATAGGTCATATGATCAGATGCACCAGAATCAATAATCCAAGTATTAGACCCAACAGAGTGAGACACATTTAAGGTCATATCAATCTTACCACGACCAGCTATTGAAGTTGTAGGGATACCTCCACATTACATAGGATGATTCTGTCCATAGTAGTCTGGTTCTTGGACAATTTGCACTGCAGCTGCTTTTTCTTTAGAATGATACCCCTGTTGTTGTTTTGGTTTCAAGTGTGGATACAGTTTCCAACAAATCTCACGAAGATGCCCATGTCCATTGCAATAAGAGTAGTGAGAATGATGGCGATTGGGAAAGCCTGGTGGAGGTCCCTGCTGATGTAGTGGAACTGAATTTTGCTGCTTGAGACAAGGTGCCTTTGATTTGGCTTGAATGGCTAGACTTGATACCTCAACTTGTGCCTGATGAAAACTTTCCTGCTGAGATTTGTCTTTACGAATGTATGTAAAGGCAGTAGTCAAGCTTGGAGGGTCTGACATTCGAAGCAATTCGCCTTTAGCACTATTATGTTTGGTATCAAGGCCTCTTAAAAAGGCATGTACTGCTCAAGCTCTTCTCCTTACGGTACCACTGAAGATCTTCGGATTTTTAATTTTGCATGGACGTTTTTTGATCAATTTTAGCCCATACATTTTTCACTTGGTAAAAAATAGAATCTTTGGTTGCCCGTTCTGCTGCATGCGGCTGACTTTGCACATGAGTTCATGAACTTGAATAAAGTCAGACTCATTTGTATAAAGATCGCTTAAGGTATTCCATATGGACTCAGCAGTTTCACATTCTTCCACCATTTGTAATATATCATCAGTAATGGCTCTAAATAGAATTGACATTACAAAGCCATCATCATCTTCCCACCTAGTATAAGCTTCTATATCATCTTGACTAGGAGCCACGATTGATCGGATACATGTCTCATCTTATGCATCCCACGAAGATAAACAGACATAACTTTTTTCCATGTTCGAAAATTTGTACCATTAAGTTTAGTACCTCCGAAAGAACCAATTTTTGAACTCTTAACAGAAACTTCAAAATTTGGAACCTCATGAATTCTGGAAACTTGATGTTGTCTTGAATCTTCCATTGAAATAATAATAAAAAATATATTGTGTAGTGGAATAAAAAATTTGGGTTTTTTTTTTGTTGGTCGGGGTGGGCTAAAAATGGGCTTGAGCTGATAGGCTTGGGTTGATGGGCTGATGGGCTTGGGTTGTTGGGCTTGAAATTGGCTAAACTTAAACCTGAAATTTGATGAAATTTGTTGGCTTGGACTAAGACAGATTGGGCCGGGTTGGGCTGATGGGTAGGTCAAACAGATTAAAATAAACTAAAGAAATTTGAAAAATTTTAGGGATAGAAAATTTGAAATTTTCTGAGTGCGGACACAAAAAAAAGGGAACTGTGGACTCACAAAGTCGTCGGGAGTCGTCGGAGCCAACGCAATGCGTAGCCTTCACTTGAACAGCCGAATGGCTGAGGCCTGTCTGGTGACTCGCGCAGGTTGAAGGCGAGCCGGACGGTCTGCGGTCGAGAGCTGCCGTTGGTAGACGGCGCAGAATTCGGACAACAGGCATGAATGCCATGAGAAGATTAATGGCACTAATACCGATGTGCTCGAGCCGTAAACTCAAAAACCGGTAAAAAAATTTTTTTTTCCTTTTCTTTCCTGCTCTGATACCAAGTTAAATATACTGAAAATATGTTTATTAATCTTTATTACAATGAATGATAATACAAGTATAAATACAAGAAGATAGGAATCTGCTTTTTAGGAAAAGTGCTTATATTAGTTGTATACAACTAATATACCACTAATAATAATTTATATATTAACAATATTCAAGTCTCACAACAAATCAAATCAAACTCAATAGTACATATATATTAATGCGTTATAGAATGACTAGGTTTACATACGATAAAGATTTAAGGCAAGATTTTAAGACGTTTCTTGATCTTTTGAACTTTCTCCCAAATATTATCAAACATAAGAAAAAATGGCAGCTGTAAGAGTGCAAGCACCGAGACTGGAAGGAAGGCGATGGTGTAAACAACGATAGTGAACCAACGCTTCTTCAACTGAACAATTAGAATGATGGTGGCTGCAAATGAAAGCATAGTCATAGCCACAGACAAGAAGAGGAAATTAAATCCAAGTCGAAGTTTGTTAGGCAAAGAACTCTTAAAATCTGATATGTCAAAAGGGGAGGTAAGGATTGAGAGAAACATAACAACTGCAGTCAAAGAGCTAGCAAGAGCAAGAACGTCAGTTATTGTGAAAATCGTGAAGAAGAGTTGCCCAATTAGGATTGGAGACCCTTTATCATCTGAACCACCAGGTACGGTGTAGGCTGCTGCAAATGCAACTGTGGCTATAAGAACAGCAACGGTTGAACATGACTCTGATGTTCGCTTTACCCATTCTTGTGCAGTTTCTAACATTTTATTATGGTTTGATTCAAAGTACTCCCATGGGGTATTCTTATGAGTGCAGTACTTGTTTGGGTACATTTTGTACTGTACGGGTGTTATCTTTTCCACGCGCTGCATACACACACATAAAGATTTATTAGTATAAAAAAACTAGTATTATTAAAGTAAATATATATATATATATATATATATATAATAGTAATTATATATTTCATTTATTGTATATATTATATTTTTAAATATTTTATTATATATAAATATCAAAAACTTTATTTACTGGTGTGACAGTCATATGTTAAAAAAAACGAATTAAAATGTCTTAATTAATATATAATTATCATATTAATTATGATATTATAATAAATTATTATAAATTGAATTTCACTGTAAATATTCCGACTAAACGGGAGAGATGAAAACCGACTGTATAAGACCATTTGTCCATAACAACTCATATAACACACATATCTTACATTATAAACTCAAAGTTAGTTTTATTTAACCAATACTCCATATTGATTCACATACAAATACTAGGCGGGAATGGCTATGACTAATGTTTTTTTATCTATATTTTGCAATATAAATACTAGATATGAATTTAATAAGTATTTAATTTATTAATTAAATAAAATAGCAAAGATAGTGTAAAAACAACATAATCAAGAAGAAAACATAATTCACTCATATTGGTATTTGCATGTTAATATATCAAGTCCATTGCAATGATAAATAGGCTTAAAACAAAGTTTAAGTATCTTATATATATTGAAATTTATAGGGAAACATAAGCATTGCTATCTTTAATTATGATTAATCTTTTAGAATTGAAATTACACAAATTCTATGAATTTTCACAGGCCAATATAAAAACATACTAATAAAACTTATCATTTGTTTTTTGAAGAAAATATCATATTAAGTACAGTACTATATAAAATCTCACCTCAAACCAATGCAATTCTTCTTGCAGTTGAAATGCGGGAGCAAGCTCACTAGCTTTGGAGTAGGTCAAATTACCAAGATGGTGTAAGATAGAGTTGCCATTCTTGTCTATCCTTCTAACCAACCTTTGTTTGAAAAACTTATTATTATCCACAACTTTATTAAAGATTGCAAGCTGCCTGTGTTTAATGGCAATATGGAGAATGTTTTGTTGAATTGAACTTACAACATCAACTGCTTGAGGATAGACCCTTAATATCTCATCCACTATTTCCACTACCCCTCTACTTGTTGCAATAAGTAGTGGTGGAAAGTCAAATATTTTTCCTTTTTCTTCCTTTTCAATAGCCGATTCGTTTTCATCTGATTGGCAGTCATGTTTCTTTACTCTAGGTTGAAATTCATATGCCAAATTACTTTTATCATCTTCATTCCATGAAAGGTCTTTTTCTATTAGATCCTTTGCTAGTTTGAAAGCATATTGATGCTTTCTCTTTTCTTGTTTGATTCTTTTCACTATTGGTATTCCTAATACAAATTTTAAAATTCTTATCAATAAATGACTTGAGGGTATCAAAATAAATCTTGTAGTTATCCATCCTTATAATATACTCAATCATATAAAAATAAAATATTTTAGCTTTGAAAATGAGACATTTTAATTAATCTTTAAATTTTATCTGTTATATTTTAATATTTATTAATTCTTAAGAGTTTAATACGTCATCGTGAAATAAAAACATCGCGTAAAATTTACCAAAATCTTAAAGTTTAGGAAATAAATTGTGCCCTAGGAATCTATGAGTATTAATTGAAATTTTATGGATTAAAGTAATGACTTAGTGTATACAAAGATATATTGATTTATAATTTATAGAACCTTTACCAAAGGAGAGGAACGACGATTGCTTATGAGAGGTATCCTTAGATTTGTCTTTTTGATTACCAAGCTCATCGTTCGCATCATCAGCAACATCTTCTTTATCAGCTTGATTTGGGAGACCTACATATAATATAAAATTGCTAATTACATTGATTTACATATAAAATAATAAAATAAGTATTTCTTTTTATGAAATTATATATATATATATATATATATAAATTAAGTAGAAGGGTACGTACAATAATATATCAGTCTTTCCAATAGTCCATAATTCCTTCCACTCTTAAACGCTAAAGTCATGCCTGAAAGGAGCTGAAGTCCAATTAAGTTGTACTCATTTCTTTGGTTGACTAATTCCGGAAACCATTTAATTATCTTGAGCGCAATTCCTATATTTGATCAATATAGGATTATTGACATAAATGTTTCATTTTTAATTAAAACTATACATTTCTTTGCCATTTTTATGTGATGAAAAATATATAAATATTAAGAAATAAGTATATAGATATGAAAACAGGACATAATTAAAAAATATATTAAAATAATTAAAATCACGGTATTCTGAGCAATTTTTTTGTCAAAATTATACCAGTGTTAATAAAAAATCTTTTAAGTTTATCTTAGAAAAATATGAAAAATAAATTAGGTTATATAGTTGGAAACGATTACTTCTCTTAATGTATTAATCTTTTAGGTTAAAATCCTACACCGAATACATATACATGAGTGATCAATCTAATATGAATAATAATAATGCATGTTTCAATTTCCTCATAATGACATATATATTATCCAAACTAGTAAAAAAGGACGTGGGTTCAAGATCTCACCAAAAGACTCGTTAAGGATGGCTTGATTAAGAATGGTATTACCATTTTTTTCGTTATCATGAGCAGATTCGGATTTCCTGGAAAAAAGAGATTTGTTATGCATTTCATTTGGATATCTTTTCTTCATTTCATCAGCTAAGAAACAAAACGTATCATGATAGCCTAATTGAACAGCTTTAAAGAGAGGTATTTCTCCATATTGGTTTCTCATAAGCAACAACTCTTGATCCTTCTCTATTAATTTCTTTGCTAGACGCAACATGTTTGTACCAGCCACCTCATGAAGAATAGTATCTTCAAGATTATTGGGCTTCTTGATAATATAATCTGCGTCGGGAGTCAACTTATCCAAAATTTTAATCACATTTTCTTCTTGGAGTTTACCATAGATAGCTATGTGCAGAAGTGTATCATTATTTACAGTGTGCATACGTAGCTCTTCCAATCTTTGATTGTTAATTTCATTACCAAGTACTTCAAATACTTTTTGTTCATCATCTTCCATTAAGGCTTTGTATAGTATATGACATTTATCTTCACTTTCTTTGACTGGCATTGAATTTGATTGATTTTTTAGCATAGTAGATATGGTAATGTGTATTAATTAATGCATGCATTATAATATAAATTGTGAGCTTTTTAAAGGTGAGAAAATTAAAGCATTAACCAACTTTTTATTTTTAGAATATTCTTTAGAGCTCAAATATGCTTTTTTAAACGTATCAAGTAAATATGGAATAAATATAGTACAAGGAATAAATAACTTAAGAATAAAAGCAAGAAGATTGAAAAATGAACATATGCATGCTGTCCCAAATTCCTCCATATATTTCTATAATTATACATCAGAGCACATACAGTGTAATTCTTGTTATGTCTAGTTCATGTACGTGGATGTCGAGTACTAATCTTATCATAGAGTTACGTGATCTTTTGAAAATGTGAAAATACATCAAATTTTTATTTTGAAAGTCTTCTTTATATTCTAAACATGTTTTTAAGAGTATCAAGAAATGGAATTAATAATTCGTTACAAGAAATAAATAACTTTAAGGAGAAATGTAAATTTGAATACATGCGTTTTTTATTTCTAAATATCTTCCCCTTGGATTTAAAAGTACATTAATGATTCATTTCAAATGTGTCATATATATTTTTTAAAGGTTAAAAACGTATTAAATTTTTATTTTGAGAGTCTTCTCTTATAGAATAAACATGCTTATAAATGTATCTAAGAAATAGAATTAATAATTATGTTGAAACGAAGAAAGAACTATGGGGAGAACTGTAAATTGGAATACTTATATTTCTCATTTTTAAATATCTTTTCCCTTGGATTAAAAAATACATTAATGATTTATTTCAAATGTGTCATATATTATTTAAAGGTGAAAAACGCATCAAATTTTTATTTTAACAGTCTTCTCTTATAGCCTAAATATGCTTTTAAATGTATCTAAGAAATAGAATTAATAAGTATCTTACAAAGAAGAATTAAATGTATCTAAGAAATAGAATTAATAAGTATCTTACAAAGAAGAAAAAACTTCGAGGAGAAATGCAAATTTGAATACATGTGTTTCTCATTTCTAAATATCTTTCCCCTTAGATTAAAAAGTAGATTAATAATTCTTTTCAAATGTGTAGTATATCTTTTTTAAAGGAGAAAAACACATCAAACTTGTATTTTGAAAGTCTTCTCTTATAGCCTAAACAAGCTTTTAAGCGTATCGAGAAATGAAATTAATAAGTACAATGAATAAAGAACTTTAAGGAAAAATATAAATTGGAATACATGCATTTCTTATTTCTAAATATCTTGCCCCTTGGATTAAAAAATAGATAAATAATTCCCTTCAAATATGTCCTATATCTTTTT